>JAUPMG010297535.1:0-17076 GCA_031762675.1 Pachysandra terminalis | reverse complement strand
TATATAGAGAGAGAGAGAGAGAGAGAGAGAGAGAGAGAGAGAGAGAGAGAGAGAGAGAGAGAGATACCTTGGCAAGATCTACATACTAAGAATTTGCTAAACCCGGTTGGAATTTCGACTTGATGGGGGTATATAAGAAATCCCAGATTTTTATTTTTATTTTTTGGAGACGGTATCAGAAACCCAAATCAGCTTTCAAGCTTTAAATCTCAAATTTTTAAAATAAGTTTTGATGAAAGAAGATAAACCCCAGATCAGAAATCGGTGACATCAGAGCTCTTACGCTATTCACGATGCTGATTTAAAAGAGCAGATGAGGGAAGCTACGGTGAAGTTATGTCATATTCGTCACTTTTATAGGCGAAGTCCTTCATTTCTCTTGATTCGATTAAGGGTTTGGTCAGTAAGGTTTTCGATACCGGTTATGGGGTCTTCGACGACAAGGTAACTGTTCGGAATGACTCGAGAGATTAGTCAGCTGAGGGGTCGTATGAGATTAAAGATTTATGAAGATCTAATAATTTTGATCCATCAATTTTTTAATTAAATCCCAGTAATTAGTTCTTTGTATAAATCAAATTGTTGCGTTACTGTACTTGCAATCTGATTTAATATTTTCTTCGTGTGTTTAAGTGATCCTAGTGTAATGCCTTTGACAAATTGCAATCTGATTCAATATGGAGGAACTGAGCATTGTATGTGGGAAGGATGCTGCAACTGGTCAATGTGTTAGATATAGTTTTTAAAGTTTGATAACTTTTCTTTCCTACACAATTTTCTTATCATCCAAACACTATAATGTAAATTTCTATCAAATTCCTACTTTATTTCCCAGACAACCAAACAGAACCAAGAAAAATAGTTTTACTTTCATTTTCTATACTTTACTATACTTTCCAATTACTTTTCTTTCCCATGCTACTTTTCGACCAACCAAACATACTCTAAAGGAAATAAATTTGTGGGAAAATAAAATAAAAATGTGAAGACAAGAGCATGTTTGCCATCCTACCCTCACCTTCAAAGGTTATTTCTTCCTGCACTTAATACAATTAATGATAAAATAGGTAGATGAAAAACTTTTTTCAGTCATTTCTAATAACCAATATCAATTAAAATTTTCTATCAGTGTCTATATTTTTGATACAATCAAAATTTCTGATACAATCAAAAGCTTTTCTCATTCATTCCTAATAACCAAACGCCAATCAGAATTTTCTGACATGCTCTTGGCTTCCAAACAGAGCCTAAGACACTGAACTCATTAATTAGCGGCTACGGGTTATCCGTAAAATTCGTTAAAAACCTGACAAAAACCGGACTAGTTGAGTACAGCGAAGGGAGGTGCAAGCACCTGTCAAAACCCTCGTACCCTTTTGTACATAGACCAATAGTCTAGTGCCACATCTTTCACGACTCTGCACCACTTTCCCGCGGTTTCTCGGCGAGCTAAATGCAATGCAACATGGCTCAGCTAAAACACACAAAACCCTTAAACTAGCGGTGTTAGGGTTTTATCACAGTAACACAGACACTGCTCATTCCACCACTATACAACTATGTAGAACAAATACACGTCTTCAATTGCTTACTCCGTTAATTTTCCTGTAGATTTCAGGTTCCTCACCATGTTTTCCCTCACTTCGTTGCCGGTGCTGCTGTTGCTCATAATTTTGCCGGCGTCGTTGTCGGTTACCGGCCCTCACATAGCCGACGTGAATCTTTTGTTACCTCCTCGAATGACTAACGATGTCGAGTTTCTACTTCAAGGTAGTGATGGCTGCTTTCAATGGTTTGGACTCGAGAGGATCTTTCAATTTCGTATTTACATATTTTTATCCTGAAATTGGTTATATGTTATTGATCTATAATTTTATGTATTTTGTGATTAAGCATTTGCTCATGATTTAGCCTTGTGGGTAGTGAGTCGATTCATCTATTTATGTTCTGTTTGATACAATTCAAAATAATCGTGGAATTCATGGAAGACACACTAGAACCAGAACTAATCATAAAAATGCAATCATCAGGAACCCAATAGGAACTGATAAAGTAAACAAATTTTCGGAAACATATCTGTCCCTGCAGTAAAAATGCTGTTCTTCCTCAATCAGTCGTACTGCAATTGTTGCTGGATAATCAATATTGAGAAAGTAGGACTTTTTAAAAAAGGATTTAAGAAAAATAATGATTTTTATACATTAAAAAAAAAAGAAAATTAAGGAATTTTGTACTTAAAAGTAAAAGTAGAATCCAGAGAGTCCTAGCTTTGTGGTTTGATTTAATATCTAAAAAAAGAAAATTAAGGAATTTTGTATTTAAAAATAAAAAGTAGAATCCAGAGAGTCCTTCTAGTTTTGTAGTTTGATTTAATATCTTGATTGTGTTAAGCTTTATAAGTTTGTATTAACCATTTTACTTGCTTTATTCTTTAATAATTAATATTAAAATATTAATGCAGTTTAATAATTTTACGAGTCCTAGAAAATTTGCAGTGTGGGCAGATAAACATTTGTATGCATATGGTAGCATGCTTATGTAGTGAACTATCATGGGTGCATATAGGAACGTCTGCACTTGTGTATTGCTTTCAAGGTGGAGGCATCGAGCTTTATTTTTTATTATATGCATTTTTTTACTGTTAATTGATTTAAAATTTCGATACTTGACAGGTCATGGGATCATCATGATATTTTATCTGTTCAACCTGTGTATAATGTTAGTGGTCGTTGCTCGACAAGTGCTCGGTTGAGATCGATTGCCACTTATGATGGTCGGAAGGAGACTGCTATTTATGCTTCTGACGTACACAGTGGGATTGTAATCCGCTGAAAGTCTTTATTGATAAGATCTCTAGAATCCAGATATTTCATAACTCTGTTAAATTTGACCTAGATGGGCTGCTACACTCCGTGTTCGTGCCTTTGATAGTGAAGGTATTTCAGAAATGCTAATGATTGCATATTTAGTTTGAGCTCATTGTGTTATTTTTGGTTTAAGAGCAGAGCTATTTAGCTTTATGTTGTTGTAGTGCATCCTCAGTAGGAAATTTCCTCTCTGTTCCAGGAAAAGATATGCTGTATATGTCTGTTTGCCAATATTCCATTTTCAGTGCTAGTTTCCATAAGTTTAGAAACTTTAGAAAAAGGCAAACGACACCAGTGTTAGTTGGCTGGTGGACAAGACCATCTTGCCACATGGAAGAAAGACACCAGTGTTAGGTGAGCCCTTTAAGCCTCGTCGAATATGTCTTTGGGGATGAAACTTAGTATGTGACTTGGAGTTGATTGAGATTACACACAGAGTAGTGGGGTTCTTTAAATTTGCTTCTACAGTTCAACATGTGAGTTACTTGCCTCACCAGGTTTCTCTGTATGGAGTGTTTTAGCCAGACAACCGTGACTCTTGGAACCGTTCTTTCTTTATTTTTTATTTTTTTGAAATGAAATTTGTGAATATGGATGTACTGAACATTTCCCATGAAACCTGATCAGAGGCTCTTGACTTTATTCCTGGGCTTTGAGAGGCTAAAACCTGAATATTCAAAAACTTTGCAGAGGCAGTTCACTTACAAACATTTTACAGGTCGAGTGGTCAGCTAGTTGCTTGTGATTAGTTCACATTCTTCGAATGCCTGGATTATTCACATCCTTGATGAGCATCTTGTTCTCGAAGGTGCTAAGATCAGTCAACAGCCAGAAAATAGCCTAACCAGGGGTGGTTGTAACTTGTAAGGGGGAGGGGAGGAAGCCAAACAAAAGTTTGTTGCATGAGAAAGAAATATAAGCAGAGTATAAACTATACGAAGATGATACTGGAAAACTGGTGTAGGTGAATTGAAGTTTATTCTTGCATGTTTTCTGAAACATGCTGCACTATACTTGAATGAAGATGTCTTTGGTGTTGCAATGATTGGATATTTTGTCTAATTTGTGCAAACGGAATCTAACTTATGGTGATTGTTTCAATTTATCCATTCGTCAGACTTCATTCCCGGCTTTTGTTGGTTGATTAAGTTTATCCTTTTATTTTTTGGTCATTAACTTTTCTTGACTCGTTAACTTGTATTGCAGAAAACATCTTTTCATCACTAGTAGGCTTGCAGTTCTTGTGGAAACTCATGCCTGAAGCTGATGGAGTGCCTCATCAACTTGCCCATGTTCCTTTGAGGGATTCTCCATTGAGTGATTGTGGCGGTTTTTGTGGTGACCTAAGTATCCGAATAAAACTGGAAGATAGTGTACGTATCCTGCATATGGCTAGGGATTTCACTAGGATGAGTTAAATATGGTCCATGTATACTCAGAACCAGAACCTATAAAAACAATGGTTCTAGTGCTGGGGTTCTCGCCATAGTCTTAGAGCTGAAGCTTAAATATGCAGTTCCAAATTGATACTTGATTAGTATTCCTTAAATCGGTCTCTGTTACATCCACTGGTTTTGGGATCATGCATGAAAAGGGTCACCGGGACCAACACCGTCAAGTGTTTCCTTATTCTTATTTAATTTCAACTTTTTTAAACTTGAAAACACTAAAAGTTTTATTCTTGAACTTGACATACAAAACAAATGAAGAGGAAAAGAAACAATCATTTTAATACAAATCACCATTTTCCTTAAAAAGAAAAAGAGAGGAAAAGAAACAAATTTAGTATACATAACATTTTTATCCTATATATTTATAAAAAATACATGACTATATACGTGATGTGTACTCATAATGGGTGAGTCTAGTTTTTATGTGGTCTCGTTTTTCGAGGACTTAGACCTTGCTAGATTACTACAAGGCTATATATACTTGCAACTGAATCCTACATGCATTTATCCTGGTCAGCACCTCCCTTGGGTTCCTTTAAACTGAATTTTGATGGTTGTTCCATGGGTAACTAGGGTCCTTTAGGGTCGGAGGAGTTTTTGGAGACCATAAAGGAGATATAATACACATGTACTCTGTCCACAGTGGGGATGGTTTTGCTAATGGGGCAGAGGTATTATGTCTTATTGTGTTAAAAAAGCCTAAGAGACTTCAATTACCAACCTTGTTGTTGAAGGAGATTCGGCTTTAGTCATTGATTAGATGAGAGGAAAAGATACGGGCTTTTGGAAGTTGGAGGGTACTATTAGATGTCCAGGATCTTTAGTATCAACCTTGTTAGCTTCTTTCTCTTGGGTTTATAGATTGGCTAATGAGGTTGCAGATGCTTTGGCAAAATAAGGTGTTTAGTAGGGAGGTCTTGTTTTTCTGGTTTTGAGGTTTTGGATTAAGGCACTTTAGGTTTGTGTTGGTAAGGCAAGTGGCTAGCTTAATTTGCTTTTTGTCTTCATTTCTATTTTTCTTTGTTATATACCTTATTGCTCAAGGCCTTGTATCTAGGGCTGTCAACGAGTTGAGCTTGCTCGACTTAGGCTTGGCCTTGGCACGCATGAACAGAGGTTAAGCATAATAAGGTTCGTGAGCAGAGTCCGATATTGGAAAAAAGCTCATTTACTTAATGAGTCCGAGCCCAAAATTTTTTTTAGCGAGCTTGAGCCTAAACCGAGGTTTATGAGCCTGAGCCAAGCTGGTCAAAAGCTTGGCTTCTTTACAACCCTACTTGTATCTGGCAAATGTATCATCTCGGTATATTGTTTTTTCTTAGTATCATTAAAAAATCATTTTTATTCATAAAAAAATATTGTTTATTAACTTAAAAGTGTACAGTAACTCTATAGGAATATTCATAATTTATTTAGGATTTATTAGTTATTTATAAAAAATTATAATTTATGAAAATAGATATTGTCTGATGCCAAGTAGACCCGATTTTTGGGTGTGTATTCGATTAAATGGGGCCATTGTTAGGTGTATTGGCTAGTGCATATCAGGATACCCTTTGACATCCCTAGGCCCTACTTATGGCTGGGAACACAAGTAATCTTGTTTGAAATTTTACTTTCTTCTTTGCTATTTGATGCAGGGTATATTCTCAGACTTGTATGTTGTTATTAGGACTTGTCCATGAGATTGTTTCAGTGCATTTGGTTGAGCCAGAATTTGAGCATATGGAAGACAAGATTGTCCTAACTGTAGCAGAAGCCATGTCGATTGATCCTCCATCGCCTGTTTTCGTTATCATTGGTGCTTCTGTTCATTACAGTCTCAAAGTTATCCGTCAGAATACTCCTCAAGGTTCTCAAATAGGAGCCCCTGCATTTACAGTTTAAATCGTGTAACTCTTCTTGTGTGTATTTCGATAAATGTCAATTGTAGATAACAGTCAGCCGAAATAGCTGTTAAATAAAATGAAGTTTTATAATTTATATTGGTAGTGTCAACTTTTGAAACTAGCAGTACAGATGCAAAGAAAGGGGAAAAATGGAATTTGAGAGCAAGCTGGAGCTGAAAATAGTTTTTCCAATATATTGTTGAAGCCTTGGAGGGGATTCCTGCATTTCAAAATTGGATTTATGATAATTAAGTTTCATCCTAGATATAATATAGTGAATATGCTATTGTAGAAACTCTAAAACTCAAATTTACATTATTTTGAAAACATTATTGCATGTTCTTAAATATAGCCTTAAGATAGTATTCATGAACATTCTTCATTAAGTTCTCATTGCCTCTTCCATTGGCTTTTGCAGCAATAGCTTTGCCTTCTCCATATCACCGATGGTCTGTATCGAACTCCTCAGTTGCCCAAGTGGACAATATGAGGGGTTTAGCTCATGCACTGAACTTAGGAGTAACAATTATCACTGTGGAAGATATGAGAGTTCCTGGCCACATACAAATATCATCTCTTCATGTTGCCCTACCAGATACTTTAAGTTTGTACTCAGTATCTGTTACTCCTTCTGGTGATCCTGTTGAAGGAATTAAAGCTGTTCCATCTGTAGCACGTTGGTATGTTCTTACTGGGCAACAATATGTCATTTGCATGAAGGTCTTCTCTTGTAGACCTGATGCCAAGGAAATATACATTACAGAGGTATGAATCTACTTTGTACTTTTCTTTTAATAAATTATCAGCTGTAAGTTTTGTCGCAGGCATGGCTAATTGGGCTGTTATTTATGTAATGGTTTTGAGTCTTGACTGGCCCTGCAAATTTTATTTATATTAAGGTATGGATCTAGAAGATTTACATGATACCGTCACAAGTATGCTTTATGTATTTTAGTTTGGTTGAATTGATTTTACAGGAAGCATTTTCTCAAGAGAAATCACTAAACTCAATTATTAATTTTTGTTCTCTCTTCCTCTTTTTTTTTTTTTGTGTGTGTGTGTCAGCCAAATCCTATGGTTGATTCCACACATACTTGTACATCCTTTTTCCTTTAATCTAGTATATTATTGTTATTCATGAAAAAGAAAAATACTCAATACAAAGGCATTGCATTAATGGAAGTTAACACTGATGGGACCTATATAACTTGGGATTTTATTATGGGTGTCTCTCTTAGATGTGAGTTTCAAACCTTATAACATTATTCCTCACTTGTTTGACTCTCACATCTTAAGGAATATGGACATAATATTTTGTTCTAATTTTGTTATTCTCTCCATACAAAATATTTCAGCAAGTCTGATCCATATTCAATATGGATCTATTGTAGTCATAACAGTCCACTATTGAGTCATAACATGGGTACCCCATGGGTTTTAATGGATCTAAATCCTCCAAACATTAGATATACGTTGACCCATTTAGTTTTGGTAAAGTGATCACAATATTTGGCAATCAATCACTCAATCAACAATGCCTCTAGTTGCAATAAGCAGCTGGAATTCTATTCTGCCATTCCAACCTATTCAAAGCTATTGCTTTAATGAAAAAGAATGCTTTCAATCTTTCTTCTTCTTCTTCTTCATTTTTTTCTGTAGGTCCGTACACATGGTCACTCGATCACTCCCATATTGGGAAGATGCAGTATTGAGCTCTCGACCCTCCCACCCTGCCTCTCTTAAGAGGTGATGTCTAACCAACATTCCAATGGATGGGAGGACCTTTCGGTCTGTCTTCACCTATAACAAATTATGGTACAATCATTATACAACGTCGTCTTTCACTTATACTAAATTTAGTAAAATCATAGTAAATTTTAGTATCAAATATTAGTATTATAGTGTAATTATACCAAAGTTTGAGAAACTCAGTGTTTTTTGTTTTGATAAATGATGAAATATATTAAAAAAGGAAAGAGAGAAATACATCCTTCATAGCTTTTAGAATGAATCTGAAAGCATGAAGATCATGAAAAACTCCACATCAACCCAAATCACTAGATAACACTATCCAACCACATGTGCTGACCACCTGCTCCCCAGTCCCCACCAAGATCGCAATCCTAATCTTGCAGCATATCGGATGCCTGAACCCCCTCAAACATGAAAATCCTCTCATTGCCCCTCCTAGCCAACGTCTCAACCATTTGATTCGCCCTACGATGTACAAGTTGGAATGAGATGTTCCAACCCCTTCTCAAGGACGAAATCAAGCGCACCATATGAATAAACCTCCATTCGCATTGCTCATTGCTCTCCATCCAAACAATAATAGAACCTGAAGATCCCTCCACTACCAAATCCTGAAAACCCTGTGCTTTAGCATATCTCAAACCAGCCACTAAAGCCACCAACCCAGCCTCATCGCTTCAACATCACCAACAAGACCTGAATAAGCAAATAATACATCACTCCCACTGTCTCTAAAAACTCCACCATTGCCAAGGAATAAACCAGCAAAATTCAACTTCACCCACCCACCCCCCGGAGGGCACCGACCCAACCTCAAAGACGATGAAGAAGCTCCGCTCAAAGAAATCAAATACCACTCTCCTAATATTAGAGGCCGAGATACCTGCAAACTGATGCCTCACGGAATACCAAGAAGCTATGACCATCATGATCCCCTCAATCACACTCGCCGTCGTGCATGATATATCTTGAAAAATCCTCATGTTATATGTGCCATAGGATTGCCGGAAAGACCAGGCGATACATGATACACCCCCTCTCTGCCATGCCCAAAAATCTCCACTGTGCTAACAACTGACAAATACCATCCGGCATCACCCAAATCCTCCCACTAATATGCAAAAGAATCTCCCAACTCAATCGTCATTGGACAATGGATAAACAGGTGATCAAGAGTCTCCCCCGCCGCACATCTTCTTCTTCATTGTGAAGGGACCAGGAAGATCTGGGAATCCATTTATAGAAGGTTTTGTATTGCATGGGTGATGCACAACCAATTCATATCAGCTTTAACCAGCTGTGGATGGAGGAATATAAGGAGAGGTAGGAGAAGAAGCCACATTCTGTGGAACTTGTGCCTGGCAGCTATTTCTTGGACTATCTGATGTGAGAGAAATCGGAGAATCTTTGAGGGGTTGGAGAAGGATGTTCATAAGCTTATTGATAATATTATCTCATTTCTCTTTTTCTGGACAACCACTTACACAAAATTTGAGGGGATCAATCAATCTGAATTTGACTGTAATTGGGGTTTGTATTGGGATTCTCTGTCTTAGAGCGATGTTTTATTGTTGGGGGGATAGTTGTATACACACACACACACTATATACTTATATAATCATTTTTTTTTATCGTTAAAAAGTGTTATATATTAATATAAAATAATAAATGACAACCTTTACAAGTATGTGTATAGTAAGTGCAGTAAACCCCAAGAATGTACACCTAACTAATCCCAAAACATGCCCCACTTGCTATCAAATTCCTCGAACAAAATCTGCTGAAAATCCTTATGAGAAGATGCCCAAAAAAAGATAAGGGACAGGACTTTATCGGCCAAATTCTGAGCTGACACCTCCAAGCCATCAAAAATCCTTCTATTCCTCTCACACCAAATCGACCAAAGAATCGCCGCGGGGCAAATATTCCACAGTATGCTACTTCTTCTCCTCCCCACCTTCTTCCCCTTCCAACCCCAACTTGTCAAAGCACCTTTCAGATCCTTCGGCATGACCCAAACCAAACCAAATCTGAGAATAAAAGCCTCCCATAAACTCCGAGTAAATTCGCAATGCAGAAAAATATGAGAAGAAGACTCCTCCTCGTTCTTACACAAACTACATCTAGATGCCAAATGCCAACCTCTACTTTTCAAGTTGTCCAAAGTTAGTACTTTGTCCTCGACTGCTGTCCACAAAAAGAAAGACACCTTAGAAGGTAACCCAGCTCGCCAAATCAGCTTCCACGGGCCCTCCCTCACTACACCATCCATAGGAGAGTTGTACATCGATCGAACCGAAAATAAACCATCTTCAGACCATAGTCAAGATCTCGAATTTCCTTCACCACTGACAATGACAGAATTAAGCAGTATCAATAAGTCCACCACTTCTTCCTCCTCCCAATCCATGACATTCCTCCTAAATTTCAGATCCCATCTCCACCCCCTCTCTTCAAAGACCAAATACTCCTTCACCCACGCATTGATATTGGAAGCTAGCGCCGCCGCTCCCGGAAATCTGTCTAACAATGATAGCTCCCCGCACCACACATCCTTCCTAAACTTAATCCTATCTCCAACTCCCACCTTATACCTGACCCCTCTACGGAACATAGCCATATTACTACAAATAGCTTTCCAAAAGCCTGTCCCGTGAGGACCTCTACACGCTCCAGAGCTCCACCCCCCCTCCTCTAATCCATATTTACAGCTTATCACCGTCCTCCAAAGATTCCCATCCTCATTCCTCAATACCGAGCCGGCACAACCATTTGGCTAATAGATCCCCGTTGAAACCTCAAACCCAAACCTCCCTCCTCCTTATCTGAACAAACTTGAGACCGCTTAATTAGATGATAGTTCTGACCCTCCTCATTTCCTCTCCATAAAAAATCTCTATGAAGCTTCTCAAGTCTTCTTGCCACCGAGGTTGGAATTTTCATTAAGGACATATAATAAGTAGGAAGGTTAGAAAGCGAGCTCTTTATCAAAATCAGCCTCCCTCCTTTAGACAAATACCTAGTTTTCCACCCCGCCAACTTCTTCTCCGTTCTTGCAATCACTTTGTTCCAAATATTTTCTTTTTAAAAATAATTGTCGAAATGTCCAATTGATTATTGTGATGGAGTGTTGCTTTTTAGAAAAATTCATATAAAAAAGGCTTTAGATTAGTTCTAATTAAATTAAAATCAAATTTTAATTTTGCCGTCGTCGAACTTGATATCTTAATGACAAAAGGAGGCTATACCCAAACTTGGCCTTCATGGATCATACCCAATCAAGAATGTTGTTACCACCTTGGAACTTGGCGTTGATGGATCTATTGTACCGGTCTTTCAAAAAATGCTCTCCCAAATCCCAAACCAAAAAGAACACTCAACCTCATCTCTAATTCCATAAATTTAAACCCTAATAAAGATACAAGAAAGCTGAGGCTCATTTTTTTCAAAGAAAAAGTTCCCAAACCCTAAAACATTTGTCAAAGAAATAAAATTAAAACCTAGATCATTCGTTCAACTAGGTCCAAAGAACCCTTATCTAAACCTAGATGGAGCAACGATTTGCACCTTTTACTACTCTGAATTTGACATGTTTTTACCAAATCTTATCACTAACTCTGAATAGAGGGAAAAACAGTGGAGAACAGACATCAACGAAGCTCCGAAGCTTCCCAATATCATAGAAAATCAAACTGAATTTTGGAATGGTTTGCAGATTTTCCACTGGTTTCTTATCGAGATTCATAATTTCTGACCTTTTTTCCTGTCTGTTTGTCTTGGATCTTTCTCCACTCACAATCAGAATGGATTTCGACTACGGTAGTGTACTTGTTGGCTCCAGCTTGTTCAATAAGGACAACCGTGACCCCAAGATTCTTGTTGAGTTTTTTTTTTTTTGGAAGGTAAGATTCTTGTTGAGTTGCATCTACCCTTGATTCAATTCTTTATTTGTTTATTTTTCTGAATCTTTTTGAAGATAGAAGGATCCACCATTTCGAAAGAACCATAACCTTAATACTATCCTAAGTTTTTTCTTCATCTTTTGCGATTAAATCTGTCATGGAACCCCTCCTAGTTACCCAGAAGAAGATCTGGACAAGAGATTCAAGTTCTTAATGTCTTCATCCCAGTTATTCTTGAAAAGTAATGCTCTAAGTTAAATTAAGATTTTCCAACGACTAATATGTAATTCATCCGAAAAGGTAACCCTCTTCCATAATTCTTTCTACAATTTTTGAATGGCAATTGGTTTTTGGCAGTATAAATTTTACAACATTTCACTGAAATTAATAAAATTTCACTGAATTTTTCAACATGAAAAGAGGAATATCACTGCATATGTATTAGGAAAAGAAATTCATTCTCTTCAAATTCATAATAGAAATTGACTTATTTATACAATATTAGGAACTCCACTTCCTTCGCATGAGATTAAAACACAATTTTGGAAAGATTTCACTGTCACGAGTACATTTGATGTCAAGTGAAGGTACCTATCATTTTTTTTTGGTTTATAGAACACTTTCTCATAGACTTAACATAAAAATAGATGACTGCATGATATGCAACTTAATGGATTTGATCAAGTACATTTTTTGATTGGTAAATAAGGATTTTTATTAATAATAAAGAAAAGCAGGGGTTAAAAAGAAACCAAGTGCCCATGTGCACGAACAGTAGACATAGGGCTACGAGGAACAAATAGTCTCCATCATAGGAATACTCCCTCACCCATTACCCAGTATACAAAATCAGCATAAGCAAGATCTTTGAATGGCTCCTTGGATGTCATCCATTTGAAGAGAGTGAGTATGGATTTTTTAAAGGGCTCTAATTCTCTCACTTTGTCATCAAATATTCTTCTGTTTCTCTCTAGCCATATAGACCAGCAAATCACAAAAGGCTAGTTGACCAAAGTAATTCTGCTTCCCCATTCCCTTTTCTCCAACCCCGAGACAATAAAGCGTCTTTCACAGAACTTGGCTGAAACCATGGAATCTTAAACTTCGGTAGAAAAAATGACCAGATATTTGAAGCAAAACTGCAATGAATGAGAAGGTGCTCCAAAGATTCCTGATCCGATTTGCACATTATCCGATTTTGGTAGTGTGTGTGTGTGTGCATATCTATGCACATATATAATGGATGTGTCATCCCTCGCAATCTACCTTCTAGCAAAGGGAGAAAAGATGGACAAAGTCAGAACTTGGGTTTTGTAGCTGCTTCATGGGTGCTCTTGATTGCTACTTCGGTGGCGGATCTGCACTTCTTTCCTCTTCTTCTTTCGTTTTGTTTTGTTTTGTTTTTGTCTCCCCTTTTGAATTATCCTTGTGTTTGTATACCGTTGGTGTACAACTGAGGTGTATTCTCTATCTTTCTTTTTTCTTTCTATATATATATATTATCTTCCATATCAAAAAAAAGTCAGAACTCGGGAATAAGGTCATGTAATTGGAGCTCAAGCTTAACAATTGCGAGGAATGTGGTATTGAATTTAATATAAATCAATAACATTTCTGTAGAATTAGGACAAGTTCTTAGGAGGAAGATAAATAATTTCCAACCAAATGGATAGATGTTCCCATTTAATTACCTTGATTCACGAATGAAAAATGAATGTTTTGATGGAAGAAGCTGTTCAGTCAAGTTGCTTTCTCTCATTGACATAATGAAATCCATTTCCTCCAAATCGCATTTGACACAAGAGAGCTGGTAGAAAAAAGAAAAGTAGCAGTGGAAATGTGAGAGTGGATATCAGGAACAGAAGGTATTAAAGAAAAACTATCCCTGGAGAAATGAAAGAAAAGAAGTAATACGAAAACAGTGTCATTTATCATTTCACAACATTTCAACTTCTTAGTATATAATTGGAAATATTTCCTTAGTAAGCTGCACAACATTCACTTAGTATGCGAGCCACCTAGAGCTGCAGAATTTCATCTTGGAACCTGATTTATATCCATGTTATGCTCTAATTTTTATTTTCCATGGCTTATAAATCATAATTTTGAGTGATGTTTACGATCCAACCTATAGTATACATCAGAAATTAGTAACAGAATCCAGGACCAAGGTTTTAAATGTCAATTTCATAAGAAATATGGCATTCTTAGAATAGATAAATTTGGTGGGATATTTCAAGGAAATTTCACACCTCCACAATAACTCTTGCAAGGAGTGTAACCCAGTGAAGGTCCTGCTGCCACAGGGTCACCATAAGAGGGACGGACTGGCAAGAGACCTAAACTTTGGCATTTTTGCACAAAATGGCTGCGCCAGGACTCAAAGCCATATTTTCATGTTAGCAGCCTGAGATTTTTACCGTTACACCAAGTGATGGTCCCTTCCACAATAGTTCTTGTAATAATTATTTTGTTTTTTAAAAAAAGGGATATATCAAAACAAAGAAAGTGCCAATTCCTTTTGAACTAAGAAAAATTACAAGAATTTTTTTTTTTTACCATTAAAAAATTACAAGAAATTTTCAGAGGTTCGAAAGCGGACATGTAGCTAAACCGAAGTCAAAAAATGCTACAGTCTACGAGGCAAAAGGGGCTGCCATGGAGACTGGAAAATGTTATCTATGGTAACCCCTTCAGCTTACCAATTGTACCCACATGACAAGAGTGTGGGTATGGAATATGTGTTCACTACTTAGTTACTTACAAACATGTGTCTACTTTCAAAATTTTGTTAGGTTATGTACAAAAATCTAAGCAAATACCAACATCTGAACATCATTAAAATGGTTAAAACTAGTATTCTCTCATAAATGTTAGTATATTATTACATATCGACTTCTATATTGACAATTTTTATTGGCAAAAGCATTGCATTGATATGTAAGAGGGTTATGCACTGTGTACACGAAGCCTACATAATGGGGCTAGCAACAAAAAATATTACTAGCCCAAATACAAACTACATACAAACCCACAAAGCACTCTACCAAAATCGCAACATGGAACATCCTTGAAAATAGAACCCACTAAAATAGTAGGGAAAGAGTTATTTGTGTATAACAGTTAACCACATGACCATGATCCAATCCTTAAAAAGTACGGTTGCTTCTCTCCTTCTTTAACGCCCAGCAAGTAGCAGAAAGGCACATATTTCACAACCGGAATCCTATTGCTTTGTTTCATAGTTGTTTGGCTATATGGAGTCAAAAGGTTGTGAATTAAGTCGAGTTAAGACAGAGAATATGGAATGTAACTTTAGTGAAGGAATGGGAAGAGTTAAGAATCAAGAGATTCCTAAAAGCAATTAATTACATTATCTTAGATCATTTATCCATAAAGAGGGGATATTGACAAGGATGTAGCACATAGAATTAGAGTTGGATGGCTTAAGCGGAGAGGTGCCTCTAGAGTCTCATCTGATCGACGTGTTCCATTCAAGCTAAAAGGAAATTTTACAGGACAGCAATTAGACCTGTTGTAAATTTGTAATGTATGGAGCAAAATGTTGGGCTAAAAAGACATAATATATGCATAGGATGAGCGTTGTTGAGATGAGGATGTTGAGATGGATGTGTGGGACGAATAGGAAAGATAAGGTAATGAATCAACATATCCAAGAGTATCTTGGTGTTGCCCAAATAGGAGATAAGTTAAAGGAAAGTAGGTTAAGAGGACTTGAGCATGTAAAACGAAGACCCAGGGAGGAGGTTGTGAAGTGAGCGGCGGTTCACATTGAAGGGTCTAAGAAGGTAAAGAGAAAACCAAAAAGAAAAATCTGGATGGAGTCGCTCCAAAATGCTTTGGATACACATATCTGCCACAGTGTAAAGGATCGGCCGATCCCAATCTGGATCGGCCGGTCCAACTCGGGATCAGCCAGAAACGAGTCGCGATCCATGACCGATCCTAAAATTGTTCAAAATTCAATGACTCAGACCGAGTCCATGACGGATCGGTCTGGATCGGCCGATCCATCATAGACTCAGCGAGTCAGACCAGACGATCCAAACTGGATCGTCCGGTCCAAATCTTTCTTAAAAGAAAAAAAAAAAAAAACAAACCAAGCAAAGAAGTTTCTGGAGAAGCTCGGTCCAAGACCAAGTCGTATGAAAACAAAAAAAATTGGAGAAGTTCACAGATAGAGATCGAGTTGGAGAGAGAGAGAGCAGAGCGCTAGTTTTGGGGGAGAAATAATTTCAGAGAGGAAGAGAAGAAATTTGAGAGAGAGAGAAAGAGATGTACCCGTGATTAACTGCGACTGTGCGACAAGCCAACAATAGCTGCAACGATCAACCCAACAGACGAGATTGAGAGGTTTTCTCCTCCTCTTCTTCTTCTTCTTCTTCTTCTTCTTCTTCTTCTCCTCCTCTAATCGATTCTTTATTTTGGCAAAAGTCGTGAGAAAACCCCCATTTCGAAAGCCTTCTGAAAATTTGCACTGGGTTTTCATAATTTATAATAGTTCAATATTTTTTATTTTTTTATTTTTCTGATTTGTTTTAGGGTTTCCAAAATCTATATATTTGTATAACTAATCTTAATACGTTTTTTTTTTCTGATTTGTTTGTTTTTTTTTTATTTATTTCCGAGCCCTTGTTTGGATCGGCCGATCCAACTCGGTATCGGACCGGGACGATCCCCGATCCAATACCAAGTTTAAATACTATGTATCTAACTGGAGATATGGTTTTTAACATATTGGGATAAAGGAATAGGAAATTCTATTTGTTGTTTTTTTGTTTTTTCATTGGCTATAGTTAATGGAATGTACATACAGGTATCTTTTTTATGTGAAAACTGTACTTTTATGTTTTATTTATGATGTGCCCATCTAGTTAGGATAAGGCATTTTGTTTTTGTTGTTTTTGTTTTTGTTGTTGTTGTTGTTTATGAGCCCATCTACGCATACTGCACCTCATATTCCAAGATATGGTGGTCAGGCAAATCCAACACTTGGAGATGTATTCGAACTCATAACTTGTACCCCATTACATGCAAAATCGAATAATATAGATCACTTAAAGGAATTAAGGAATTTGTCCATTCACGATTGTGGTGACCTATGTGCGCGGGTGTGAGTGGGCGGGTGCGCGATGCACTGGGCGAGCTACCGCACTGGGCGAGCTACCGGTTGCACAATCCCACATCGCCTGGG
>JAUPMG010297524.1:0-17078 GCA_031762675.1 Pachysandra terminalis | reverse complement strand
TTTAATTACCAGTAATTTTCCACTACTATAATTGTTCTTACACTCTTTTGTCTTGAATTCCGTGCTCTCTGTGGTTCTACCTCGGACTCCCGAGAATTATATTTCTTCGAACTCCTGCACTTGGGAGTGAGCAAGCAGTCTACCTTATAACGAATATGATGAGTGAATTGACCATCTCATGGTGGTTAGCCTACTGAAAATACAACATGGTAGACACCACAAATATGTTGTGTGTGAGTCCCCAGCAAATGGATGTTGCAGACATATACAAGGTGTAGGCTCCCAACAAGATAAACATTGCATATGTATGGGGCATGAGCCCTTATTAAAAGGCCAAGCATCTCATGTGTAAATGATATGATCTCTAAGGTTCCAAACTTAAAGATTGATAAAAACTATGCATCAATAGGCAATATTTCATGAATTGTTGCAATAACATGTAAAATAATATGTTGAGCAGTTGATGTTAAGCTTGAGTAAAAGTGATCCGCATTTACAAATCATTTGATTGCATGTTTAATCAGTAATGAAATTCAAGATTATAAATTCGAAATAGACAAGTGAACAGTAGAGTTCGATTGGATAGCGGACAATCAAAGAGTTCTGCTATCAAAGGTTGAGAGTGTCCATTAACGCCTAATCCGGACACCAGAAAAGTATCCAGGTAGGATCTCGGGGTTCAATTGTGTATGCAAAATAAATAATTGGACTCCAGCAGTTCAGTTACCATTCGTCCCTATGCCAAAATGATGAAGATTTAAATTTAAGACAAATTAAGTCTTTGACTAAAGAATTAATGTAACAACTGTCCAAAATTTATCTTATATATTTGAATTTCTCCTTCCTACCTGAAAGGTGGTCAAAGGTCTTGTAGAGACTTTAATGAAGCTCTGGCATTTCATGGTGTCATATCGTATTATAATGAAAACAACAATAAATGTAAAGGAAAAGGGGCAGATGTCATAAGAGGACCAGTGGGTCTTGCATCCGTTGACTACGAAGCCAAAGAAATCCAAAGAATATGGAGTTCCTGAGAACACATGACATCTGAGCTCGAGGGGGGACGATGAGAAATCGAAGGAGTTGAGCTCGGAGAAGGGACAAGCGTCGAGCTCAGAAGAGGGACGAACGTCAAGCTCGGAGAGAGGAAACCGAGGCTGAGGAAGTGAGCTCGGGAACGTCGAGCTTGGACAGAGAGAATCGAGGTCGAGGAAGTGAGCTCGAGTGAGAACATTCCATGGGAGAATGTTCTCACATTCTCACTCGAGCTCAACCCGGCTCCTGCCTCTCGATTTCTCACATTCTCACTCGACCTTAACTTCCCTTTGATTTCATCCTACATATGTGACCTTGACCCCGGGCCCTCACTGAGACTCAAGCCCCGGTCCGGCCGAGCCTCAAGCCCTGGTCAAACCATTTCTCTATAAATCTAGTTAACACAACAAGAAATAGAAATTACATGAAATGAGATGCATGAGGTCAAATCTTAATTTTAATGCATGAGTCGGCTATTGGGTTTCACCAATGTGAACTTCCCTCACCTATCATCTTTCCTTATGTCTATTGGGATCTATACGTAAAATGCATCCTGCACCATGGGAGATAACAATCTGTCTATGTATGTTCCACACTTGATCGAGTCGTACTACTCAGGGAGGTATCACCAATATGAACTTCCATCACCCAAATACATGGTAGGAGTAAGTAGACTATTCTATGTACTAGATCATAGTTTCACGGTGTTTCAACCGAGAGGACACAAGCGCCATGCTATTTTTTGATCAGTGGGGATACTTAGATCCTAAGGTATCATCAATATGAACTACCTCTGTGAATCATACCTAGCAAAACCTCTGATATATTGGATATTGGGCATCACTAATGTGAACTTCCCTCACCTATCAGTTCTCATGACAAAAGTCCTGTCGACAATGATTGAGTCTATTGGGATAGCAAGTCCCTCAACTTAACCTTGCCAGTCTCCGAACTTATTATGATTTCTAGATCATAATATTCTCATGTAATTATTCTGAGTCCCCAAACTATGGACTCTGGACTGGGTGTTACTCTTAGACCAAATCCATGGTTGAGAGCTAATGTTGTGCATGTGAATGAGTGCACATTAGCTAAACATTCAATCTTTGTGTACAATGCGCAATAACAACTAGCAAGCAACATAGATCATTCAATTTACAAACAATATGAATTAAAACTAAGTACAAGGCATAGTAACAACTAGCAAGCAACACAGATCATTTAATTTACAAACAATGTGAATTAAAACTAAGTAACAAGAATAATGGAACTAAGAGGGGAAAATCATATAAAAGAATCAAAGTATTCATATGGGATGCATCATATGCATTATTGGTTATGTGTACAATACTTGTCTCAATCCATCCTTCACATTTATCAACACCCATAATCAACGGGGAGACAGGTATAATAACCATCGCTCTGAACTTCTCGTACATCGTACTTGATAAGATTCCTTATTTCTAAATCACATGCAAGGTTCATTATGATTAACTGAAAATCATACACCTCACGTCTCATGTATTGACATACAATATCCCACTAGCTCAAACATATGTTATAAACTACAGTATAAATCATATTAGAGTGTACTAAACAAGCACATTCAACCACAAACCATGCTATATACATTAACTAACAAACACTAGAACATAAGGTCAATTAAGCAGGTTCGGCGAGGTCTTCGACGTATCGAAAACTGCCTTGGCGACCTCTTCGGCGAACCTCACTGAGATTCGGCGACAAAACCAGAGGGTTTAGTCTCGGCGACCACTTCGGCGCCCCGAAGCCAACTCGGCGCACCGAAACCTATTAGGCGGGGTGTTCATGTTCGGTAGCCATCTCGGCGGGGGTATTCAAGCTCGACAAGCTCTTTCAGCTGACGAACATACTCGGCGACCTTTCAACGAGCCGAGATGTCCGCTCTTGGCCTAGAATTCATGTTCGGCGAGCCTAAGAGTCTGTCAAACTTCGCGAACAGGCTAAAGTAAAGGGGTTTCTCTCAATTGTTAACATACAACAGGGGGAAACAACACATATACATATATGAATCAAAATCTAACAATAACCAACTCTAAAACATAATATTAAACTAACATCCTAAATCAATTTGATTAACCTTTCTTCAACTTCCAACAAAATCAAAAGAGACCAAATAAGTACATTCATAACCACAATTCCAACATCAAATAACCCTAATACATACTACTAAACTAAGATTTAAATTAAAGCATTCCAAATTAATCTAAGACATTCCAACCTTACAAGAACGAGAGATTTAAAGAGAAAATGCATCTAAATCTACTTAAATCAAGTTTAAGAGTGAGTTTTTCTACTTACCTCTTCAAATGCAAGAAAACCTAGCGAATCTCCATGCATTCAAACCTTTCCCTTCTTTCTCCAAGCTCTCCTCCAAGTTCTCCAAGCCAAACCCAAAACCCAAAATGACAAATCCTAAGAGAATATGAGATTCTCTCTACTTCTCAAACCAAACCCTTAACACTTGGCTTCATACAAGCCGTCCAATCTCACCAACTTCATCTCAGCGTTCCATTTGCTAATCTCATTCTAACCATCCAAATCGACCCACTTTAATCCTAGCCCTTCAAACCTAACTACCCAAACCACTCAAATCTACTCCACACATTCTCACCCACTCTAATCCGCACCTTACACCTCACACCCACTAAAGACAAATAACTTTCTAGCTTAAATCTAAGTCACACAATCCTACAACTAAATCCTAGCCATACAACTCATCAGAGAGTAGAATTTACAAGTTTGCCACTCTCTTAATACAATAAGGGTTGGACTACTATGCATAGTAGCAATACCCAAAAATCACATCAAGCTGGATCGCATGGTAGGATCAAATTCGATCGGCAATCCAACCAAGGGCAACAAACATTATGCGGTATAGAATATAAAAATACACTAATAGGAAGATCAAAGCCTCCATAATATTTTATTCCTATTTGATCACTAATTTAAGCCATCTGATTAACACTACCCTTAAGTTTACCACTCTAATTAATGATCTAGGGATATCTAGTGGGTCTCGGTATGTGGTTAATGACATTAAGTGATCAAAACTAGATTTACTAAGTTTAGAATAACTTATCACTCTAAACAAATTACTATTCTACCCTAAGGTTCTCAGTTAATACTTTTATGAATTATTCAGGTTATTACATGTCGCTACAGCTACTCCGGTTGGGATTGAAGTTGCCGGAAACGGTATTAATTACAAGCTCATATATACACCTTCTCTCACGTTGTGGACGGTGTGAGGAAAACGGGAGCTCCGCAGAAAAGCAACTTCAATGGGATGACTCGAACCATGAAGGGGTTAAGGTCCCGACCTCGAGTTGATACCAACCTCGGCTAAGAGTTGAGACCTCGGGTTGGGGAAAGAGAGAGAGATAGGGCGAGCATCGTGCTCGAGAAAGGACAAACATCGAACTCGGAAAAAGGGCTTGAAGGGAAGATTGAGCTCGCAGGGAGAAGTAATCCGAGCGCTGCAGCTCGGGGGATAGCTCGACAGAGAGGGGAGCAGCTAAGGAAAGATTCTGTTGAGAGAGGAAGTGAGCGGAGCGTTAGACATGAAAGCTTGAGGAAGAGCCAATGTGCTAAAGCAAGACATATCCAGAACAAGAATCTGTATCCGCTTCCTTCACCGACAAGATGGTGATAGGTTTGATTAATTAATATATATACATATATATATATATATATATATATATATATATAGTGTTAATCTCCTTGTCATTAATGGATTGCCGGTGACATAGTCCAGAAGAGAGGAAGAATGAGACAAGAAAGGATTCGTGCTTGACATGTACACATATTTTTAGAAATAACCGGTCCATCCCTCACCTATTCTTATATTATATAAATAGGTCACTTACCAAAACTCCTTTTACCAAATACACATGAAAGTAAACAAACAGTGAAAGGAAAAAAAGGTGTGACTTTGAGGGAACAAATAACC
Source organism: Pachysandra terminalis (assembly GCA_031762675.1). NCBI lineage: Eukaryota > Viridiplantae > Streptophyta > Magnoliopsida > Buxales > Buxaceae > Pachysandra > Pachysandra terminalis. The sequence goes on along the minus strand of JAUPMG010297524.1, from coordinate 12,052 downwards.
TCAATAAATAACAACAAAGTAAAAGAAGCAGAGATCACCTGATATGGAGAGGGCTCCCATGATCATAGTTTCAGAAAAATACCAGTTTTTTGGAAAGGAGCATAGGATGAATGTCCCCAGCAAAGTCGCCAAAATGTTAATCGGTAAAATGGTAGATAATCGGCATTTAAGCACATTTAGGCCGATTGAGCCGATAATCGCTTGATTTCGGCCAAATTTGAAGTGGATAAGGTCTTTTCTAGGTCTGGGTCGTTCCAACCGCTCACCTAAACAGGAAAACCGGCCGTACAGATGGTGCTATGTTAATCCAACAAGCAAAAATGCGAGAAAAGAAGATGAAGTCACAATTTACATGGTTTGGCCAATGCGCCTACGTCCATGAGTTGCCATTTGGGCGTTTTCCTTCTCATTAAAATATGGAGATTAACATGATGAAGAATGTTACAAGATCTGAGAATAGAAGGGAGAAAAGAACAAAACAAAAATCTCCTCCTCTGTTTTTCATGGTCCAAAGACCTTCCCTCCGTGTCTCTTCTTCTTCCTCCAGTCCCCAATCCTCCTTCTTTGCCTCTACTCCCTCTCCTTTTAAAGACTTGACGAGACCCCCCTTTTTCTCTGAAAAAAGGAGTCAGGCTTTATGAGAGTCCCAAGGTCTGTTCTTTTGAAGGACTTGACAGGACCTCCATTTTTTCTTTGAAAAATGGAGTCAGACTTTATGAGAGTCCCAAGGTCTATTCTTTTGAAAGACTTGACAAGACCTTCCCTGTCCTGTCACATCACAAAAAAGGTAAATATTGAGTAATAAATGCAAGGTGTCGTGAGCAGTCCCATGAATAGTGTCCGGGGGTTGGCATGAACAGTGCCATGAACAGTGTACCCGGGGGTCGGCATGAACAGTGCCGTGAACAGTGTACCCGGGGGTCGGCATGAACAGTAACCCGGGGTTGGCATGAACAGTGTACCCGGGGGTCAGCATGAAGAGTGCCCGTGAACAGTACCCCCGGAGTTCGGCATGAACAACAGCCCGGGGTTGGTATGAACAGTAACCCGGGGTTCGGTATGAACAGTAACCCAAGGTTGGCATGAATAGTAGGCCGGTGTTGTCATGAACAGTAACCCCTGGGATTGGCATGAATAGTGTCGTGAACAGTACCTAGGGGTCGGCATGAACAGTGCCGTAAAAAGTAACCCGGGGTTGGCATGAACAGTAACCCGGGGGTCGGCCGTAAACAGTTACCTGGGGTTGGCATGAACAGTGCCGTGAACAGTAACCCCCCGGGGTTGGCATTAACAGAGCTGTGAACAGTAACCTAGGGGTCGGCATGAACAGTGCCGTGAACAGTAACCCCCGGGGTTGGCATGAACAGTGTCGTGAAAGTAGTTCGGGGTTGGCATGAACAATGCCATGAAAGTAATTCGGGGTTGGCATGAACAGTGTCTGTGAATAGTGTACACAGACCCAAAATTGTTCAAAAAAGTACTATGATGTGTTACAAGTGCCAAGTGTGCTACCAATGATATGGTGCCACGTATATGCTTACAAAACTGAGGTCATCAGTGTCATACAATTGTTAAAATGCAAGTTGGGGTGTTTGTGGAAGTCAATTTTTATCGAACAATTATAGGATTTATGTTTCTCATTTTTATCGAGTAATGCTAACTAAATATTATCATGCCAGGGACATGCATTTCTTTGCTTCATCAAAACTCAATTTAATGATGTGAGTAGGGGTGAAGTCAGGACTCTATAGTAGGGGGAAAGATTTTGTTTGCATATATTTATTTTATTATTTAAGTTCAATTTGATTTTCGGTTTAATCGAAGCCTTATCCGAAAAGCGAACTAAATTATTCGACTTTTCATTTTTCAAACGATAACTAAACCAAAATTAAAAAAAAAAAAAAAAGTCAAACCAAATGGATGTTTTTTTATTTGGTTCTTTCGGTTTAGACCAAACCAATTGACATCCCTAAATTGATAGTACAGTGTCTCATAGGTAAAGAATGCACAAATGGAAAAACTATCTCTGTTGGCATACATTTTTCATTAGACATTTAGCATTCAAAAAACAAAGACCAATCACCAAGTATTCCAACTTTTCTAGTTAGCAAACTTGTCCATGCGATTATCTTCCAATATGAATGCAAAAGCTTTATCAGATTGCTAGAAAATAAGAGAGCTTTGAGATTAAATTACCGAAATTGAAATGATATAAACTGGTCACTTAGCAATTAATCATGAAAGCAAAGAAGCTGATCTTCAACTCAGTCCCTATGTGGCTCTGCCCCTGGATGTGATTATCCACAAAAATGGCCATCAATATGCGTTTGTATATATGTAAGCAAAGAAGCTGATCTTCAACTTAGTCGAATCCATCCAAGCTCAGTAATTTAGCTTATTAACTAAATGAACCTTTTCTTTTATTTTTTCTTTTTCATTCTTTATGGGCTTGGGATAGGTTAGCAAACCTAAAATTTTAGCTCAAGATCATCACACGACGAGTTGCGCTAGCTTAGTTAATTAACATCTTTATTGGTGAGATATGGATTTTACTACCACAATGAATAACTATAACTAATCTAAACCAACCACCTGATATAGGTTCCTTCAGATAGGGCACATAAGTAATATTAAAACATGTGTAATAGTTTATCAAGTGTAACAATAGTCATTAGTTAAAGATAAGTTTCTCTAGTTTGGTTAAAGAAAAATACTAGAGAAAGAGTATGACTACTCTTTAATACTTAAACCTAACTCATGACATCTCCTCTCTTTTCGTGGTAGTCAATCAACCTTGTTGGAATATATCGGAATCTGATTTTCTTTTCTCCATATTTTTCATCTTAACAAAGCACTGGAAAAATACTAATCATTTCTTTTCCTTTCTTCTAAAATCAAAGGTTCTGAACACAGCCTATGTCTTATATAAGAATGTTGGATATTTGAGTTGGTTCGATCCGGTTGGCCCATTAGGTTAGATCGACTTGGTTCCCCACATTGGTTAGGACGTCCATACTTGGTGAGAGATTGTGGTTTGAATCTCTCATACTGCTTAGGAGATAGAGTCCAAGGTGGAGTTGAGTTGAGTCTTCTATAGATAGAAGACTCCTATCTTCCCTCTATGCTCCATACGTCGAGAACTCCAACCCTAGAGACTCTCTCTCTCTCTCTCTCTCTCTCTCTCTCTCTCTCTCTCTCTTTCCTCTTCCTCCATTAGAGATTTGGATTGTTGTTGATTTCCATACTTGATATTTGGTTGATTGAGTGTGGACAATACTGTGTGTGGTTCTAGTAATCACACATACCTACGTGAGACGACATCGGTTTGATAGAGATCTTCCGTTGCAGATCCAAGTTTGTATGCATCATTGTACGTGATTCAGTTCATTTATAACCTTCATTGGTATCAAAGCCGCTGTGATTCGTCTTCATTGGATTGAGGTACGTCGAGAAACCTAATCTAAGAGGCAACCTAGTTGCTGTTTTACATAAAATAGCACATACAATGCATAATTGCATCGATGATCATAAGAAGATTGTTTGTGCAACTATATATTGTGATCATCATTGTTTTGGGGTTATTATTATTATTTTTTAACACCTAAAAAATGATTGATCGAAGAGACTAAGAGTAGGTTTAAATCAGATTAAAATCAGATTTGTAAAACCCAGAAATTGCGGGTTTCGGTTAGCCTAATCGGGCTACTCAGCTAACCGAAGTAGTCTTTCAGCAAACTGAAGGTCAACCTAAGACTAGCTGAGCTAGCCTTTGATCTGTCGACAGGTATTCTCGATCAATCGAAGGGGTTTTGTTTAACCGAAGAGGAACTTCGGTTAACCGAACAACCCAAAACAGAGAACATATGAGCTTGTTGTAATTGTAACCGAAGAGGCCTCGGTCGGTCAAAAGATCCCTCCTTGGTTAACCAAAGAACCCCCCTGGTTAACCGACGAACGACAAACAACACAAACCTGCTTGCTATAATTCAAGTCGAAGAGGCTTCGGTCGGTCAAAAGATCGACCGAAGCGCTCCTCGGTTAACTGAAGAGGACCTCTCGGTTAACTGAATACCCAAAAAAATCAGAATTAATTTGTTTTTAATTCTAATTAAATTTGTGCCCTTTTATATGACATGTTAGAGTACTGTGCATGGTATGATTTAATTAAGTTATTTGCATGTTTATATGAGATTGACATGTGAAGGAAACGCTTGTTAAGATTAATTAATTTTTAGATAGATTTCGCATATTATGGATTAAAAATAGTATTAAAATTTTATTGTATTGGTAATGATTATGCATTGTGACCTGTGGTCTAATATGTTTTTGAACAGATAAATAAAATATTAATATTATTTTTTATTCCTAGATAATGATGCAAAATCAATAATGTGTGTATATGAGATGTTAATTAAATGTTTAATTTAATTGTAGTGATATGTCCACTAAGAGTATAATAGCTGACTTGAACAACGGGAGAAATTAGATAGTAAGAACTATGACGTATGACATAGGAAAATCCAATATCTCTTTGATGAATCTGAGGTCCTAAAGATTTTATCACATAGCCTAACCTACCTTGGTGAGGGGACCACTGTCCAGCATTGTAGAGACATGGAAGCCTATCAAGCTTGGGCTAGGATAGATCATTGTGCATGCTTTACTATGTTGAGTAGCATGCACAATGATCTTATTGGTGAATTTGAGACATATAAGACTACATTTGATATAGGGAGCGCACTAAAACTTGCGTTCGCTTGTACCTCGACTACTAGATTACGTGCACTGACGATGAAGTTTGAGACCTACAAGATGCCTCTTAGCATGAGCATGGTTGAGCATCTTAGAAAAACATCATCTATGATACGTAATCTGGAATCCATTGAGAATTGCCTAACTAATGAGCAACAAATTCTCGATGTTTGAGATCCCTACCTGACTCATGGGACCACATGAAGCTCACCATGACACACAATGAGAACATTAAAACGTTCACTGATTTGGCGTGTTATCTTGAGCTCGAGGCAGAGCGTCAAACTGTCTGGTCTAATAGTATTACTGTCACATCCCAAATCTAGGCCCCTTTGTCGAGGTGCACTCGAATTTTGAGACGCGACTCTCACCCCTCAATCCAAGGGATGGTATATCAAACCATAAGTAGAAAAATAATAACTTAAGTAAAAATCATAATTCAATCAAACTAAAATCAATAATGAAACTGGAAAATAATCCCTATTAACTATTACATTAAAACCATTGCTTAAATAAGCCCTAATCTAATAACATTCGAATATCCCTATTCTATTAGTTTTCATCTTCAACCATCTTGTTCATCCTTTCCTGTAAAACAATTTGGTGGGGGTACGCTTTGGGGAATGCTTAGTAAGAAAGAAGTGCCATGGAGTTCCCCAATGAGGTATTAGGCTCCATGCCTTTACATAAACTCACACACACCACGTAAATTATGCTAACAATTATTAAAATAAATATATTATCACGTGCATAATATGAACAATATTAAAATCATGATTCCAATCATCAATCGTGTATCCATTAGATGTTGGGGGAATGCATCACAATCCCCAAGGCTTCACACCGTGTTCAACTTGGGTCACTAAGACAAAGTTGGACTCGATGACATTCCCATATTAGCAAACCCTCAAGGTGCCATACCTAGGTCACACATGAAAAAGTTGGGCTTCTGATATGAACAACCTATAGCCCCCAAGATCTCATTACCTGGGTCACTATCATAAAAAAGTTGGGCTAAGGCCTCCTTTGATGTGTCATTGTTTGTACCATATATAACCACCATCAACCCCTAAGGTATCACTTGGGGCACTCATGGCAAAGTTAGGTTTTCCGATATTCTACGTGTGCACCACAATTCTAGGGATTTACAAACCACGGGGCACAATCCCCTAATCTATTTCTGGTTATGGGAAACCTCCTAAGCATGTCATCAACATCCTCCATGATAACAAGAATACACATCAACAAGTGATCTATTGGGTTTTCGCCCTCAACCTTCCCCATAATATTTTAATCTTTTATACATCATATCATGATCACATAGTAGTGCAAGTTATCATAACAGTTGATTCAAATTATCATAACAGTACATGCATCATTATGCTTAAATCACATTCAATAATTCATATATCTATAATCACAATTCAGAACATCATGAAAACTTCCAGATCGGTGAATATAACCCTAATAAACATAAATAAAGTATAATTAAAAATAATGCGGGTTTTGGTAGGATCGTCGATGGGGTCTTCGGTATGCCTAGGGACCTTGGCGGTATGCTGAAACAGTTCAGTGGCTCAACCCGAGAGCAGGTGATTTCTCGACAGGGTCTTTGGTAAGGTCGTCGGCATGCCTAGGGTTTCTGTCGGTTTTCCTACGAGTCTGCCTAAGTTTCCAAATTTAACAGATTTCTTGGTGTTGAACTATATATCCATTTTAACACTTGGAACAACATTAAGTACATAAAATTTAATGATCAGACATCACATAATATACCAATTTTTCCTTAAATCAATATCCACACACATTATAAACTCACAAATCAAATAAATCATATTAGGCCAACCTTCACATTAAAAGCTAACCATATACCATCTATACGTAGAACAAGCATGCATATATGAACAATTAAGCACTAAAACAATCATATGAACATACTAATAACATGTAATCTATTCATAGAAAACAATATAAATACTAAACTCTAGTACCCTTCAATCATACATCATGCATCTACACTTTCTAGCAAACCCTCAAGATATGCTAAGTTATGTTAAAAAAGTATCTAGGGCCTCAGACTCATCTCAATGAGATATTGGATCTTCCTATGCCATATATCATAGTTCTTACCATCCAATTTATTCTCCTTGTTTAGGTCAACTATATACCTTTAGCGACCATATCACTATAATTAAGATTACACATTTAATTAACATCTCATATACACACACATTATTGATTTTGCATCATTATATAGGAACAAAAGAATAATATAAATCTTTTATTTATCAAATAAAAAATATATTAGACCATTGTTAATAATGCAGAATCATCACTAATGTAATAAAATTTTAATATTACTTTTAATCCTTAATATGCAAAACCCATCTAGAAAATTATTTAATCTCAACTAGGATTTTATTCACATGTTAATCTAATATTTATCATGAAATTAAGCTAATTAAATCATGCCACAGTACTCTAACATATCATAAAAAGGGCACAAATGTAATCGAAATTCAAAATAAATTAATTAAATTAATTCTGAATTTTCTAGGTCCTTTGGTTGATCGAAGGTTCCTGTTTGGTCGACCGGGGATGGTTCGGTTGGCCCTTCAACCGACCAAAAACACTCTGGTTGCAAATCACAACAACGCTGTATGTGGCTGTGTGTAGCTCCTCGGTTGATTGAGGGGTTCGTTCAGTCGACCGAGGAGGGCTTTCTGTTCATTCTTTGATTGATCGAGGCCTCTTTAGTTGAATAACAACGTTCTTTGTTATAGCCTTGTTCGATCAACTAAACAGTCTCTTCGGTCGATCGAGCCCCTTTGACAGATCGAGAATCCGCTTCGATCGATCGAAGGCTAGCTTGGATAGTCTTCGTTTGGTCCTTGGTTCGCCGAACGACTGAATCCGTCGACCGAGCAGTCCAGTTCGACTAACCGATGGTCGCGAATCTGGGTTTTTAAATATGATTATTAATTTGATTAAAATCAACTCTAAATCTCTTCGACCCATCATTTTTTAGGTGTTAAACACAATGATAATCACCCCAACATAATGACAATCTCAACGTATGATTGCGCAATCAATCCTTTCTTGATTGTTGATGCAACAATGCATTGTACTTGTTGTTTTATGCAAAACAACAACTAGGTTGCTTCTTAGATGAGGTTTATTGATATACCTCATTCCAACGAAGAAGGATCATCACAGTGGTTTTGATTCCAATGAAGGTTATAGATGAACCGGATCACGTACCTCGAGACACACGAATTTGGATCTGCAACTGAAGGTCTCTATCGAACCGAAAAATGTCTAACGTTGGACTATGTGATTACTAGAACAACACAAAATATTCCACACTAAAAAATGATCAGATCTTTATATGGGAATCTAAGTGGCAAAACCAGATCTCAAGAAGGAAGAAGGAATAAAAAGTTAAGAGAGTCTCTAGGGTTTGAGAGTCCAAAACGTGGAGTTCTTAATGGGAGGAGGAGTCTCCTAAATATAGGAGACTCAACTCTACTTTTGACAAGACTTGATCTACTTACTTAAAGGAGAGGAGCTCCACACTTCTAATAAAGCATGAACGTCCCATTAAGTGGGGACCCGGGTTGGCCCAACTGGGTCGACCCAACATATAAATCCATCGGTTTCTTTAATAGAGGTTTTCTCTTCTCTAGAGAATAGATAGAGAATACATATTTTTCATGCTCTCCTAAGGTTTTTCTTCTTGTAAAATCCTACAATTCCAAGGCGTTGGGGTCCTGTTCTAAAGGTGGTTTACCGCGTTTATATATCTTGTGAAGGTTGGATTTTGCTAGAGTTGGTGTAGGAGGTGGGATTTAACCGAGTTGTTGGAGATGTAAGGGTTTGTACTTCATCATTGATAGTTGATTTGCTTACTAAATTTCTTTCGGACGTAGTCCTTAGTAATGAACCACGTAAATTAGTTGTCTTGCGATTTGTTTTGTTTCGTTAAACTTTTTGTATTACTTGATTTCTTTGCATATTCTTATTGGGACATTTCTGTGAATTTATCAAAATCATTCATTATTGTTGGGGGTATATGAATTCTAGTGACCGGAATATTGACGTCGGGCTTTTTCGCTACATATTCAATTGTTGATGAAGCTTTAGGTAGTCTAGAAAGAATACTTTGTACGAAGAATCTGGATTATTGGCGTCGATTTTGACGCTGCATATTCAATTGTTGATGAAACTTTAGGTAGTATTGAAAGAATACTTTGTACAAAGAGTCAAGATTACAAAGAAAGCTACCATCCTTTAGTTGATCAACATGGACTAATCTCACCACTTGGAAAATTAGAACTCATATTTGAGTACTCTTTGAGAACAGATGTAGAACTACTGTTCAAGCCGCCTTCATAAACTAGAGAAGAGAGTATGATATTTGTGTAGAACTACTGGGGTAGGAAGGTACAGTAATGGACTTGTCAAAATACTCACCTTCTCTTAAACAGTTGCCTATTTCGTCTAGTACTTGCATCGCCATGGACCACTTCCGTCATCACTGTTTTCTTTGCTAGTGTTCTTGCCTTTTGATGGAAGGTTGTAAAGATCACTCTTAACTGTACTGAATCATTGTTGCTACCTTTGATGGATCGGAAGGCAATGGTTAGCCTACAACACATTTTAACAAGCATGAGTAGAAGAAGAAAATTAAGAAGATGGTATCTCCATTAACACATTCTGAAGAAATCCTTGGAACTTATTCTTTACTACCTATTCCTAGAAAACTGAATCTAGTTTATAATTGAAAACTGAATCAGTACTGAATCATTTTTGCTACCTTTGATGGATAGGAAGGCAATGGTTAGCCTATAACACATTTTAACAAGCATGAGTAGAAGAAGAAAATTAAGAAGATGGTATCTTCATTAACACATTCTGAAGAAATCCTTGGAACTTATTCTTTACTACATATTCCTAGAAAACTGAATCTAGTTTATAATTGAAGACATCTCCAACATTTTGAAGAAGGAAGAATACCTTTTATTACCAACCTCTCCTTGTAAATAACTCTTTATTATTAGTTCCTAGAATACTGAATTATCATATCAAAATCCAACTATTAGAAACAAAATTCAAGAGAGTATAGAGAAAGGCATTTTTACCATTTTTAGTAATGGAAAATGTATAAAGTTCAAATGTCTGCTTATAAAAGAAGTGAATTCAGTGCACTGATCACCTTAGAAGCAGGAGATGAATCTCCATGTAAAGAAATATGTTAGTTAAGAGTTTAATTAAGTAAGCTGTTCATAAATGCCTGGTTGCATCAATTGCATGAGAAGGAGAGGAGAGAAGGATTCATATATATTAATTTCAGACCTAAAAGTGTACTTAATGCCAACCCTGATTACTGGGGATATGGCGTTTTGTTAGATGTTGTTGACCTGAAACTGTACTAAAAGCTGGTTATAATCCTGTGTGAATTGCAAATTTCATGCTAGACCCAGTTCGGATGCATATACAAAAAAAAGAAGAAGAAGAGAGTTTTCATTAAAGAAAAGCAGGAGAAGAGAGAGGGTACAGCTTCCTTCCCTTCCCTTCCATCACGAGAGAGAGAGAGAGTTTTCATCAAAGACAAGCAGGAGAAGAGAGAGGGTACAGCTTCCTTCCCTTCCATCATGAAGAGGGTATAGCTGTACTCACTCTCTTCTCCAATCTGTCTTGATGACGATGATGATTATCATGATCATGACACTTGCAGAAAGAGGAGAGAGGGAGAGGGATCTTGAACACTCTAGCCTTTGTCTTACTGATTGAGGAAATGCAGTCCCCTTCCATCATCTTTAAATAGCAGGTGGATACACTCTAGTCCCTTCTATTGGGCCATACCCCCCTCTTCAAACGACATGGATAATAATAATTCAAAGTGATCATGATTGTGAGAGTGCAACTTGAGAGCCAGTGATCATGAACATCTCTACAGTCCTTAGCACATGTAAAATATGAGATGTGATATGACTTTTGAAGAATGTCTGGTTGGGCTTCTGTATACCATTAAATATAAATATATATATTCACTTTCCAAAAGTGGTGGTAAAAATTAAGGTCACATGCATTGTCAAGAACCCCCCACCCCAACCACAGAAATTTAGGTCTTGAGGAAAGTCTAATGGAGTTTTCTTATTTTGGATGAGAAGAGGATAGAAAGTAGGCCAACTCTTATTGAATGTGCACTACTCGAGTCACAAAGAGAAGGTTTTGTTGACTTTTCTTCCCAAGGGATCTGCTGCCTACTTGTAGGGGGTCTGCAGCATTTTCATGCAACAAATCTGTGATTGGTCCTTTGTGAAAAAAAATCAGAGTTTTAGACCAATCACAATTTTTTCTTCAAGAAAATGTTGCAGACAATTTGAAGTGATTATAATGGGATAAGGTTAGAATCAATGTATCTCTCAACAAAATCATATGAACCAATCACACATATTTCTGTAGGAAAATGCTGCAGAATAATCACAGTGGGATGACATCTTTTCAGAATCAAAACTACACCTCCAAAGCATATCCTTTTTATTTTGTGATACCCCCAAACATCTCTCTCTCTCTCGGTCGTGTCTGCTGCTCATTGTAGTGGGAGGAGTCGGAGGACTTTGGATAAAAAGACGAAAAACATATACCTTTCCCTTGTTAGTCTAAATCTCAAAACTAAGACTCGGTCATAAGTTCATGAACCCAAAGGATGCATGCTAGTTGAGTTCAGAATTTTAGGCCAACTAGAAGCTTCTTCTTTTGAACAGCAGCTTTTGAACTTGTAAGATCAAAAAAAAGAGTTGGAAAAAAAATAAAAGAGACCAATTGTGATGCATAATGGAGGCTGCAAATAAGTTTTCAATAAATTTCCACCGTCCAAAAATATGCCATAAAATCGATTTGATGGAGCTAAATTATTCATCGTCTTTTTAAATGCTATTAATTAGTTACTAGTTAGTGAAAAAGTACTGTTGCGTACGTGGAGAGCAGGGAGTCGGATCGTCTGCTATCTTTCCTGCTAACATCCTTGCTAACTTAAGGAAGTGCTGACACGTGGCTGTGGGGTCTACCTAAAGTGAAAAACGGTTTCTCCTCTAAGCCACTTAACGGAGGGAGAGGGATAATGTTGGACGGACGTTATCCCTAACGTACGTCCTTGTTCCTTCTCCTTCTATTTTTTTTTTCATTTCAAAGTTTTGGGTTTTGAAATCGCGCCAAAACCTGCAAGAGACTCGATTCCCACCTAGCACAAGCCACCGGTTCTAGCAGCCACTGAATTCTGATCCCACCACCATCG
>JAUPMG010297507.1:0-17078 GCA_031762675.1 Pachysandra terminalis | reverse complement strand
CTTCCAATAGATACTTTGGTGAGATATTCCAACGGTTGTTCTTGGAGATATTCTAGGTAAGTTCCCTTGGTGATAAGTAAGGTTCCCTTGTTGATAGGTTCTCCACATAGTAAGAGAATGAGAGGATAAGGATGTTTCCAGTATTAGAGATCTTCAATATCATGGTTTAAATCTTCCAACGTCTCTCTCTCCTTGGATGTAGGAGAGAGAGGTTGACGTGGTACTTGAGGTGTCATTGATGTTTCATGTGATCCTTGATTTGATCTGGACGGTTCATGTGGTTCATTACTAAAAGCTACTACAACAAAGAGTTGTAAGAGAAAAAAATAATTAAAAAAGGCAAGAAAATCATCAAAGCTAAAAAAACAAAATAAAATAAATGGAATTCAGAACAGGTTTATTTTAGTTTATAATTTAACTTAGAGGGAAAAAAATTGAGAGAGAAAAAAATTAAGACGGGAATAAAAGCTTTTAATTTAAAAGCATGTTGTTGATGTCTACTTCACTTTCAAAAAACTAAAAGAAGATTTACCTTATATCCGACCGAAGCAAATCGACATGAAAGCTGCTACAACAAAGAATTGTAAGAGAGAAAAAAATTAAAATAGGAAAGCAAATCATCGAAGCAAAAAAAAAATAATAATAAAAGAAATGGAATTCAGAATAGGTTGATTTTTTAGAATTTAACTCAGAAGGGAAAAAGTTGATTTGAAAAAAAAAAAACTGAAGCAGATCAACCGAAGCAAATCGATAGGAAAGCTGCTACAGCAAGTAAATATCTAAAACAAATTTGTAGGCCATCTTAGGAGCACTAAAAGACTGCATGTGGTCTGAAGCATAGTATGCAAAATTCATTCCAGATTAAAATTTATCAAATAAGAAATTAAAGAATGCAAGCAAATCAATGAAGCAATTTTTTTTTTTTTAAAGAAATGGAATTCAGAACTGGTTGATTTAAGTTTAGAATTTAACTCGGCAGGAAAAAAAATTGAATTAAAAGAAATGATTTACCTTATATCTAACCGAAGCAAACCGATAGAAAAGCTGCTACAGTAAGAATTTAACTCAGAAGTATTAGTAAATATCTCAAACAGATTTGTAGGTCATCCTAGGATTCACTAAAATAAATCTAAAGACATCCAAGAAGATCAAAATAACTAAATAAATCCAAAAACATCCACTTAAGGCCATTCAGAAAAATAATAAGAATAATAATAACAATAACCATTAAAAAGAAGGTTTCAATCACAATCGACACAAAATCAATAACCAGAAACACTCCACTCCAAACAAATCGAAGATCAAAATGAGGAGAAACACGAGAATGAATAATAAAACACAAGAATCAAAAACGATGAAATAGAGTGAAAAAACTTTATGTGTTCAGTTGCTGAGTACATTCCTCGACCCAAAGCATGTTGGCAGAGAAATCATAGGTAAGCCCATAAACTGAATCCTCCCGATTAAGTGTTTGCTCATAATCAATAAAACAATATAAAAAATTTCCATTAAGAACCTTTGAGTTGCATCAGGTCTCAACTCGACCATCTACTGTAATCTGAAGCAAAACAATAACATCATTAAAAACTCCTAGTTCTGCAAATCTGGGTAACGAACCTACTCATTCCGAATCAGATGGTGAATCGAGAGAGAGAGAGAGAGAGAACTCCAAATCATTCAGCAATAGTGAATCTTGAGATCGAGATGAAAAGTGAGCAGAGAGAGAGAGATAGAGATGGAGGGAACAAGTGAAGGAGACAGAGGGAAGCGGGAAGAGCTAGCGAGAGAAAGGGTTGCATGTTCCTACCTTGGTGGGGAAGGAGAGAAGGTGGAAGACGGAAGCTGAGATGTCTGAAATCGTGCGAAGGTGGAAGACGGTTTGGCGCGAAGAGTTTGTACGTCGTGGAACTTTTTGTCACGGTCAGGAGTTTTTAATGTCATGATAGGTTTTGTTTTCTAGCAGTCATAAATTTGACCGCCACTATAAGTCCTTTATTAGCAACAATTTCTATATTGGCCGCCACTGTAAATGATATTCGGTGGTACTCATTAAAACCGTCACTATAGTATATCTATAGTGGTGGTTTTTTTTTACTGTCACTAAATGTGTGCCGTTAAAGCCTAACTTTTTAGTAGTGCCCCCTGCATAGAAACGCTTCCGCCATGTAATTTAGCATCCAAGAGTGATCACTTCTATGAGGTATCTCCGATTTCGGATTCGTTTTATGAATAACATCCTTAGTCAAATAATTTAATAGAAGATTGAGCAGAATTGTAGCATGGGTCACAGCTCAGTTGTGTATAAAGTCGTTGATTTTGTCATTCGATAAGTACCTATTGGATGACCGTCTCACACTATCAGGGCTGAGTGGAAGAGGGTTCTTTTTCAATGGTCTCTATATATTACTGTACATTAAATTTCTTTCTTTTGTTGTAAGGGAATAGTTTTGACCCGTCTGCTTCTCTTTCTCTCTCTCCCTCTCTCTTCTTTTGCTCTTTGCTTTCTCTAAATCCCTGCCTTTTTAACGGCTAATAACAATCTTCCAAGAGGGATTATCAAGGTATACCTTGATCTCCTCATCACGATCCATCTATGAATTTCTTCGATCGCCGTTTTTTTTTCCCAGAATTTCTCTCTGCTCATTAAAATTTCATTGGATGAGAATCTCTAGATTATTATGGTTCTTATTCCATTGTTTGGATGATATAGGGTTTGTTTTATATGTTTTTAGTTGTCTTAGTTTGTAGTTTCTTTTTTCTGCACCGAAGAGAGTTGTTCAAATTTTCTAATCGTTGTTTGCAAAAGATTGTTGTGAAATTGTTGTGATTGTTGGGGTTTTGTTGCCTTTTTTTATCTATGGATGCAGCACCCGAAATCATTGCTTCTCCTTATTTATGTATGAATTTTGGTTCTTTTTGCCTTTCTTTTTTAGCATTTAGAAGTTACATGATTCGTAGAATTCTTAAATCTAATTTCAAGGTGTGCTTTACATATGTATTCTATGATAAATATTATGATAGTATCTAAGGAAATGGTGTCACGAATAAGTGCCTTTTCTATAGTATAAAATTTGTACTAAAAAAAAAGGGGATGACTACTATATATTAGTCTTGTGTTGCATGTGCAGAAATTTAGATGGTTTACCATTCCTCTTCGGAGATGTCTCAAGGTTGGTTTGTGCAGAAATTTAGATGGCTTACCATTCCTCTTCGGAGATGTCTCAAGGTTGGTTTATGTTGAACAATATCATTCCCTTAATGGTACATGTGATTGTTGGAAAGTGATGTTGTCTTTTGGTAACCATGTGATTGGTGTATCTTTTTTTTTTTTTCTTTTCTGAAAGCAATTGCGTACTTGTTTAATTTAACATGCACTACGATGTGTTAGCTGTACCGAAATTTCAACGATTAATATGAACGTTCCAACATTGATCTTAGAAATGTTGGTGGAGAGGCCTATGCTCATGCAGTTTTATTGTTGAATAGTAATGGGATGGATGTGTTTTACAGAGGAAGCTCTTTGACGTATAAGGTTATTGGGGGTGTGTTGGACTTCTACTTCTTTGTAGGTCCAACACCTTTGGCTATTGTTGATCAGTACACTACTTTTGTAGGCTATGCCTTACTGGGTTCTAGTTATGTTTTGTTCTTGACTCTTTTGTTGATTTTTTTGTATTTACTATTATTTTACTTGACCCTTTTTTTAATCATTTTGTACTTAATGTTATTTTAAATTCCCGGCCAATGAGTTTGCTACTAATTTTACTATGGATTTGTTCATTTGTTGGGCATGTGCAAACTGTTTTGCTGCTTTCAAATATGTCCCGTCTAATTAGAAAATCATTGTTCATACATTCTAATTTGAATTGAATTACGTGTTCTTAGTTACCTCATTTTACTATAATATTTATGTATAAAACCATGCTCTTGGAAACTTTTACTAAAGGAGAACTTCACCTCCTTTCATCTATCTCTCTCTCTCTCTCTCTCTCTCTCAATAGATATCGACTATCCTCTGTTTCCCATGTGATATGATGAAAAATGACTCGTTTTTAGAATGATTAGTCAACAGCAAACCAGGGAATGGTATCTGCTCAAGTATCACACAATTCTCTTGCTTAATTTTAAGGATGAAATCTGTTGATCATTTGTTTTGCTTCCATACAACCAAATAATCCATCTGGCTTGATGAGCACCAATAATATATAGCCCTAATTCGTTCTCTTTGTTAGAGAAATCATACGAAAAGCTACATTCATCATCAAAATATGATTTATTAGTGAAGGAAGATACATGTTTTTGTTTTTTTTTTTTTGTTGAATAATAAAAAGCAAACCCACTTAGCATTTCATTTTACAGGATTCCATCAATGCAGATGGTAACTTATCTGTAGTTGAACATGTTGAGAACCATTGGAAGGCCCAAATCCCACTCGATGTCATCTGGAATGATGATGATCACATGGATGGGCACAAGGACTTCACACTCAACCCCATCAAGTACCCTCGTCCAATACCTATTCAATAAACATTATAAAAGATATCGATATACCAGTCATAGAAGTCCATGACACTATCCTAGACATCAGTTGAGCAGATTGTTCTTATTATCACAACTACTTTTGATTTTGGAATGTCTTTGTTAGATCCGGTTTTAACAATTAATCTAATTATTGTTAATTATTAGATTAATTGAATTATCTAAAGCATAATTAGATAAGAACACACGCAATTTTTATGAGGTTCGGTAAAAACCTACTCCTCGGGGCCACACCCAGACATTGAACAATCCATTAAGTTATCAAGATTACAATCACTAATCGAACTTACACAAAACAAAGACTCCCTCTTAATTTTTGTCGCCACCGTGTCGAATCAACTTCTTTGATATGTTCAGCGAGCATTACTCGTCTTTAATGTCTGCATAGTTGAACTCCCTTCAATTCTGCAAACTGTCGTCTCCAGAACACTGTCTTCTCCCGAAGACTGTCTTCTCCCGAAGACTTAAAGTTCTTCTCCCGAAGAACTATAAACTTGAACAACTCAAAATCAATAAACTTGAACTCTGAGAAGTTGCAGAACTCGTATCTGTTCAGAAGTTTATATAGAGCACCAAGAAGATCTAGTTCAAATCTCGGATGAGTACAAGACTTGGAATGTTGTAACAGTTGTTACAACAACAACTTAAAGTTCTTCTCACAATCTGATTTGTGAGATTTGATTTTGATTTCAATAACAGAATCTCCTTCTATAACAAACTAAATCAAATCTTCTCATCACATCTTAATCTTTTCAGTCAATCGAAATCTTATGAATTTAGAAACTCCAAACCCAATCTAATTAAGTTGAGATTGAGTCCAACTTTAATTAGAAGTCAACTTTAATTGGAAGTCTCCTTATTAAACGATTGACCAGCTGTAGGTAATCTTCAGAATCTTTGAGAATAATCTTGAATTTTGAATTTGCATATCTCTGGAATATCATTGCCATGAATGCCAATAAAATAACTAACAGTCTTAAAGAGTTACATGATTAGTTGGTAAAGCAATGAGATGTTTATTGAGATTTTCACATATAGGAAAGTGGGTTCATAAACAATCTGATGGGTCTATCCAACCCTTAGTTATGCAAAATCTACTTGACACATGCCACACTAAGGCATCTTTCAGGCTTGAAGTAAACATAAATTACTTATTATATGTATCAGAATCATGTACATCATATCTTTATAAAGGTCATTTATAATGATCAATTTACATTTTTCTTCTTATGAGGTAAAAATGTTATCAATGTCAGCTCTATTAGTGTAAGACATACGTTTTCTAGCTACACAGTGCTCAAGTGACCTAGCTCCTAGAGTTCAATATCTCTCTCTTGGACAATGTTTCCTCACTTGATGTTATTTTGTCATACTACATGATTTGCACAAAGAATATGTGGTCATTATCCAGTCTCTTGAGCTCATTTTGTTCACTATGAATTGTTAAGATAATTCCCCTCGTGGTTCCTCCATTTTCCTCCTTTTCATAGCTTCCTTTTGTTATGGCTTCTTTGGTTACGGTAGAAAATAGTCATGTACAGATTTAAAAACTTAATACTTTTGTATACTAATCCAAAATAATTACATTTTGTAGGTGTTGTAGGTGTTTCGAGAAGAAGAAAAGAGCTACCTTTGCATTGCCAAAACACATGAAGACTTGAAAATTATTAAAGAAACTTTTAATTCAATGCCATAAAAATTCAATCCATTTAACTACCACAATTTTGATTAAGCAAGCTATAACATGTTAGAATTCATAAGATAGAATTGACCGTAGGAATGCTCATGAACACTCTTTTGTATGTGTCTTGGTTTGTATGTTTCAGTAGTGGTCTTTTAACATTGTTATTGCCAAAACGAGCTTCAAAGTTAATCTATTGTAATCTATTTCTTCCAAATAAATTGCATCAACAAAATAAAAGATCAAGCTTATTATTAGTAGTGCATCCTCCAATCATTTATGACATCCTATATCGCACGGGGTTATTGCTAGTTTATACATATGTAGAAATCTCCAGAATTTCTTATGCTTTGATGGGGTCGCATCGTCTGGAGCGAGAAGGCTGGAGCATTGGCTACAGCACAAACCGATGCTCGACACGCGTCCCAGATGAAGTCTCCTGACCCTCACGAGATAAACTAACGGAACGAGCTAAAGTGCCTCCATTCATTTAAGAGGAAGATGAGTCGAACGAAAAAAAAATACAAATATAAGTTGCTCTTTTTTGATTTCTCATCAACAAGAATCTTTCGCTTATCGACTTTTGTGACGAGGACGGGTCCGATCCCCCCACACCCCCAACCCCCCCTCTTGCTCATTAGAGATATCTTACTGTGGCTATCCAGATTTGGAGATACCAGTTTTTGTGTCTTTGCCAGGATGAACCCATAGAGATGTTCATTGTTCTAATCGTCATTTCAACTTTCATATTTTAGTTTAGTTCCCCATTGAGATGTTCTCTTGATATTCTCTGATCGAACAAAGAATTTGGATTGTGAATTAGGGAATTGAAAGACTCGTGTAGAACGTGGATCAGAATCTTAAAAAGAGTGGTATCTTCAGTAGCCTATGCAGTGCCGGTTATACAAAAAAAAAAAAAAAAAACGACAACTTCAGCTTCACAAAGATAGCCCTCCCCTTATACTTGTTTCTAAATCGTCTCTTTCCTCTTTTTCTTATGATAAACTAAAGAAGCCAATCCAATCTCTTATCTTATAAAAGTGGAAGAAAGAGTCCACCTTTGCTCCTGAGCTTGATAATATTTCAGCTTTCATAAAATGGTGGGAAGTTTCCCTAGTCATGACCACCTATGAGAAAGTCTCTCATTCTCCGGCAACCATCATTAGCCACCTCATTCTTCTGCAACATAAGATCACAGCTCCCTCATTTGCCACCTCATTCCATCCTCTAGCAACCATCCTCTTACAACCTACAACCTAAGCCAATTAAAAATTAAAATTGGAAGAGAAATGAATTAGGGTTTTGCAGGGAAAAAAAATTTGAAATTCTAATTTTAAAACTAATATTATTTATTTGTTTTTTTTTGTTTTTTTTTTCTTTGACGTGTTAAAGAGACGGACGGATCTTAGTTCCTTCCGTTAGTTTATCACATGAGGTTACGAGATCTCGTCTGAACGCGTGGCAAGCATCGACTTGCCTCGTTAGTAATTCTCCGAATAATTCGCGAATCGAACCAATATTAATTTTTCAATTTGGCTTGATTCGTGTTAGTAACACTAACCCACTTTAGACCAAGCACAAAATTAACATTTATTATTTTATTTTAAAAATAATAATAATAAATATTAATTTTTCAAAAAATTAGACCAATGGCAAAACCAATTCAGTCTGCAATTTTGGGGCATAAAAAAAACTTAGGCCGATAGAAGAATCGGTCCAATTCAATGGTAGAACCAGTCCAATCCACAATCTTTTTAAAGCTAAACTTCAATTTATAAAGCATCGGTTGGAGGGTTTTTTGATTCCCAACCGATGTTGGATTCTGTAAAACATTCGTGCGCGTGGCAGCAGCTGCGCGGGGCTCTCGCTGCAGCCCCTGCGCAGGGCATGCGCGGCAGCCCCTGTGCGGGGCAAGCGCGGGCGCGACAGCCCATTCCCAGGGGTGTCACGTTCATTTTTTAAATTAAATAAATAAATATAATTACAAAATAAACTTATTATTTTTTAAGAATTATTATTAAATAATTAGAAAAATTATTAAGAATTTTTAGAATTATTATCATAAAGGGTTTGGAATCCTATTTGGTACTTAGTTATCTTTACTTGCACAACTCCGAATTTTTTACTTTCAAATTTTTGCAACCAAACGTTTAAAATACGTACAAATTAAATATTATATAAATACCGTATCGTAAATTTTTGACCTAATATTGACCGTACTATTTTTTTGAGTGGCCGAATAATTCTTGAATTATTACCGTACTGTATTTTTGCCGTATCTCAAATTGCTAAGAAGATCGACTCGTGCTGCAACTGAAACTCAAGCCAGACGATATAGCCCCTGGTTGGGGACCGGGTGTTCCATTCTAGGGAGGAGCGAGAGTTGCATATCAAGGATACCTTGCATATGTCGAGAAGCGTGCCTTTAATTCGGGTTGTGACACATTGGACCGTTTAATCTCTCTTAATGGAGCGAATTGGGATTGGATTAACTTTTGAAAAATATTCATAGAAGAAGCCGGAAGAGCCAAGGAGAAAACTATGTTGTCACTGTCCTTTCCCTGAGAAAAAGGTAATAAACTTCATCAAATATCAATGACGCAGGCGCCACCTGTGTAGGATTTCCCCAACCAAAATTAGCATCATACGTACGCGCCAACTTACTAATATAACAAGTATCTGTACTTGAAAATGCTTTTCTTCTTAATTCCACATAATCAATTGATGACTGAACATAGGCTTCTGTCACTGAATCAATAGTCTCTTCACTCTTGTACCAAATTAATTGCAAATGATATGAGTTTATTAATTAAATCGCCTGCATTGCAAAGTCAACCTGGAGTGATGATGCCATTTCCGAAGTAACCTTTGGGTAGCAACCCTTTTATTTTAGTTCGCAGATTTACGAGGATGGCAAGCTTAACCTTTTGATCTGGTTTCATTTGAAGTGCCTTGGTTCGATAATGCCACATTAAAGCTGTAGTCAATTCAAAGTTTGTCGGAGGCCTTCTCGAAGAATCATTAGTAGCAATTGATTTCAGCTGAGTCAGTACTTGAGGATGGAAGCAAAAGGACAGTACATCAGTTTCTCTTGTATCTCAATATCCTCTTCTTCTGCAAAGTCATGATGAGGAAACTCAATCGTAGGATGCTGTCTCGGTCTGATAGTAGCTCTGTCTAGAAATGGAGGGACTGTCAATGGTATGCCCTTAGCGGTTTCAGCCCAAGAATTCATGAACTCCCCTAAGGATCCTAGATCACTCATTAGATGATTTATTGTTAGTCCAATAGTAAATCCTCCACGCTTGAACCTTGTCACCTAAATATTCAAAAGCAAGGTTTTAAAGACCGGAACGGTCGCTGGACTGATCCCATCCGGTTCCGGTCCGGACCGTCAGTTAGGATTGGTACCGGCCGGTCCGGATCCGGTATAGAAAAAGAAAAAAAAATTGAAAAAAATTTCAGATCGGTGCCGGACTGGCGGGGACCAGTCGCCAGATCAGCGGAATCGGTTGTCGGTTCGGACGGACCGATGGGAACGGTCGCCGAACCAGCAAGACCGGTCGCCGGACTGTTGGACCGACGGTATCGATCTCCGGACAGGCAGTATCGGACGCCAGACCGGCGATACCGGAAGCCAGACCGGCAGTACCAATACGACCGGTCGTCGGACCGTTGGAACTGGACCAGCAGTACCAGTAGGACCGGTCGTCGGACTGTTGGAACTGGACCGGCGGTACCGATCGCCGGACTACCGGTCAGTGACCAAGCGATACTTCCTTAGTATCGCGGGTTGGAATCGGACCGGTACGATACGGTCCAGGTCCGGACTGGCCGGTACGGATCCGCATCGCCCGATCCTTGAAACCATGTTCAAAAGGACTAGAATTTAGGAACACATGATGGATCATGATAAGGAAAAATTAGGAACATAAGATCAATTCAAATACATGCATGAAAAAAGTTATACTCTACCTGCACTGTCAGTAGGGGAATCTCTAGCATGTTTTTTGCCTCGCGGATTGGATGAATAAGCTTCATTAACTTCACAGGATCAAGGACTGAAGTGTCGAGATTTTCGATCCCCGTATCGACATATGCTTCGACAAATTACTCCTTCTCCTGTGCATTTTACCATAAGTTTTCCATATGATCCCATGCTACAACGTCCTCCCAATGGATAAAACTCGACCAATACATTGGCCAATGCATCTTTAATCACTTCCATGACAGTATCGCTTGTTTTTCCTCCATCTGCCTTGAAGGAAAATACAATCTTATATATCACAGACGAGTACTGATCAAGATTCGACAGGAAAAAGTCTCCACCAAGAGTAGTGTTCTTGGCCGAACGGACTAAAACAGGTTCCGACTTCTTTACTGTGATTGATTCTCCGGTTTCATTAGAGACGTCGTCCATAGTGCTGTTGCATATTCATCACACAATCTCATACAAGTTATATAGTCCCACACAATATTGGCCAAAAGTAGAGATTCTTTGTAATAAATAACAAGAAACATAATACTGAAAACAATACCTGGAAAGAGGACTTAAACCCCAGAACACAGGCGTCGCCATAAGCCAACAGGCTTTTCAGATAGAATGTGAGAGAGAGAGAGAGAGAGAGAGTCAACAATAGACTAAGCTCGTGAGATCACCGGTGTTCTTCTCTTCCGAATGAGAAAGCATTATATCCTATTATATAGGATATAAGAAATCAACTGGTGCTTATAAATAAACAATGTTAAAGGAAATACTACGTTAGAAAGTGACACTTGTTATATATATAGATGGACTCTTTAGAAAGTGCCACTTGTTATAGATAGATGTCTTGGACCAAGTCCAAACCTTCGTCGTCCAGTCCGGTCCATCTTGGTGCGCCCACAATCACAATCAAACAGATTTTCGTCAAATTGTTGGTCTATAAATCAAGGATGACAGGCAGCACTTTGTCATGAAACAAAAAACATAAAAAATTTACTCGTCAGCACTTGGAATTCGGTAGTTACTTTGTGGTAATTTCTGTTGTACTGTTGTTCACAATTGTTGACTATACTTTGACTGTTGATGCACGTGTTCGGACCTCTGATTTAAATACACTTCCTGCGCTGAATTAACGATACCCTGATAACGAGAGCATTTCGTCCGGACTACGAGCCTGGACTATTTGCTGTACCTTATGTTGAAAAGCTTGTACCCTGCGCTGAAATGCAATACAGGGTACAAGCTTTTCAACACGGGTGCAGCAAATCTTCCAGAAAAAATTTCGGAGGAAATGTTCTTCCCTGATAACTGCACCAATTGGCAACATGGACGATTTCTTTCAACGTTTACAATTAAAATAATTAAAAAACAAAAAGCTGCTGCACAAAAAGAGCAATGTTCGTCGGTGTTCTTAGTGTTGATGGCGACGGTGATCACCGATGATGGGTCCATTCGGTGATCGTTAGTGATCACCGCCGCCATCAACACTAAGAACATCGACGAACACTGCTCTGTTTGTGCAGCAGTTTTTTTTTCTTTATTATTTTAATTGTAAACGGAGGAAATGTTGAAAAGAAATCATCTGTTTTGTTCAACGTAAGTCCCTTTTCTTACTCGTGGGGTCCACAATCAGGTATCGTCATTTGATACGATTATCAAGATTTTGTTAACAGAGGATCTGGCTCCCACTTTATCAGCCGCTAAGATGAATTCAGAACTATTACTATTACTACCCCTACTTACAAGTGGTAGTACTAGGCTTCCATTTGTAGCTTCTTATAAGTGGGGTCTACTATGGACAGATGTTGCAACCACATTCTCATAACACGACCATCACAAGTTTTTTCATCACAGAAGATCCGCCTCTCACTACCACTATCACCACTACTACTACTACTCTACTACTACTACCACCACTACCACTACTACTACACTATACTACTACTCTACCACCACCACCACAACAAGTATTTTATGAGGAAGGTGAGACATCTACCAACCACTGCTCAGTGGGTAGTCAATATGCTACAGGTAGATCACCATTAAAAGGTAAGGGATACTCAAACCTGTACTTGCTGTGGATTGCAATTGTGTTTTTGGACGTGATGCAAGCAACTAAAGTTAGAATCAAAAATTGAAAATTCTTAATTTGAGTTGTTGAAATGAAGTAAATACAAAAGCTTATGAAACGAACTTGGATAGTTTCATTCTGTCTCAGGCTTAGTGAGTGCAGTTCTGTGACTTGAATCCTTTTAGTGGTTGTAAATTCTCTGTAATATGCGATACCGCCTGTATCGGTCAATCCAAAAGTTGGATCATCTTTGAAAAACAAAAATGGATTGTTCATTTTATAAATTAAAAAATTGGATCGATTCGATCCAGTCATTGGACCGGTCCGGGTTAGCCATTCTGTATCAGTATCGGTTGGATTGGTCCGATTCAAAGCCACTTGATACAATAGTTGTATCATGGCTTTAGATCGGACCGGTCCTAGTCGATCCCCATACAGATCGGTCCGATCCTTGAAACCATGCAAGACAATCAAGTTCAACTCAAGAGATAATGCAGTAGTTGTAGGTGATAATGCAATTAATATTTTATTAGTTATAGATATTTTATGCTTATCTAGTCTTTTTGTTGTTGTTATTATTGCAAGAGATTACACAATCTTTGGGAGTACTATTAGGGAGGAGTTGATATTGGGTACATTATTTTATTAATTATTGTATATAATAGATATTATTACTATTTTGTTTTTGCTTATACATATACACAAATGGATTTTGTACCCGCGTAAATTGAAGGAAATCAAGAAATAAAGTTTAAAATTTCAGTTTAAACTTTTATTCATTTTATGTTTTTTAGATGTTAGAATTTGAATATAATATATTTTGGATACGTATATACTGTTTTGATGTTGTAACATAAATGTTGTATTTATTAGTTGTAAGCTTTTGTATTATTTCACATTATTAATAAAAATATTATTTGTTGCTTTTTTTTTGAATTTTGTATGTTCATAAATAATATATATTTTAATGAATATATCACTTTTTATTGACTACCTTTATTATTTATATTTTAAAAGTTATTATTTAGTACTTATTAAAAAAGTAACTTTATTTTGGTGAAATATCCAAAAATTCGGTTTGAAATTTTCCTGAAATTTTAGACCCTTATTCCGTTCAATTATTTTAATCATAAAATTGTTTTCAACCGAAATTTCAAAAATTTTGCCGAAATTTCAAAAATTTCGATTTCGTTTGTGCCTCTGAAATCTTTGAAATTTCCAAAATTTTAAACTATGCGTAGTGTTCACCCTTTTCTTAAGGTATAAGTTACGGGTGATCCTTCTTAATGGGACCCATCTATGGACAGGGGTCGATCTCTTGTGTGGATCACAAGAGGTTTCCAATGATCCAGATAACAGAAGATCCTCTGAAATCTTTGAAATTTTCAAAATTTTAAATGATGGGTATTTTTGTCTCTTTAAAATTTACTTTTTTATTCGTATAATACTGCTACAGGTATTTCCATAAAACCCTAATCAATCGCTGTTCTCTCAAACGGACGTTTTCTAGTACAGGGGCAAATTTGTGTTTTATAAAAAGGAAAGGGAGGTATGTGTTATTAGCACTTACTTCAAGAGAGGTAATTGTAATTTGCCTATTGTTATTATTTCACGGGGAGCTCGAAAAAATATCAAAAACGATAAAAGATACTTTCAAGCAAATATTATTATTTTTATTGTAATCAATCTATATAGTACACAAACACATTTGGCTAAAGATGATCAAATAGTAGATATTTTACAACAATGCCAATACTCTCTCCAAGTAGGGGGTGTACAAACGGGTCGCTTGGGCAGACCCGGCACAAAAGCGCGTGGGCCGTGCGTGCTTCTGTCGTGTTGTGCTCAGTATTCGGGACCTCAGGCTCAGCACGGCATGGGACACGCAGGCCTAAAGGCCCGGGTCGGGCCGTGCCGTGCCAGGCACGAAGCACGCGCGGCCCAGCACGCAACAAAGGTGCTGGGCAGTCCAACACGACCCCGTTTTTTCTTCTATTTTCTTTAAAAAATTATTTTACCTATATTTATACTATAATAATATAAATACTTGTTCCAAATATATAAGTATACAACTTGTACTAACTTATATAATATAAGTATATATATATATATAGTTATAACTTAGTAACTTATATATACTTAAAGTATATATAAAAGTATAAAAAAGGTATATATACGTTTTAGTATAATTCTTATATGAATTAGCTTGTAAGTATATATAAAGTATACATATTTATATAATTAGTAACTTATTAGTATATATACTTAATTTAAAATAAGGAAATCTATAAGTTATATAATGTAGTTAAGTAAGTATATATACTTACTAATATATAATTATACAATTTATAGTTACTTGTACAATATTAGTATATTTATTTGTATGAGATAAGGAAATCTATATGTTATATATATATATATATATTACATTAAATTGGAGAACAAAAATTGAAAACAAATACAATATTCACTTTATTAATTATTTCAAATTTTGAAAAATTACAAATTATATGAGATAAGAAATTGCATCGTTATAGCATGAACACATCTCAATTAGGTTGGCACCCACTCATGTATCTATCATTTATAGACATTAATGTACTAATCAAAATGACAAAATTTACTCAAAACTAGCCGTTTTAAGGTTATTATTGAGGTTATTTAGGTCATTTTACAAAAAACAAAACAACTCAATTCCGGCCAAAACTAGCCGTTTCTGATAAAAAATAGTTGTTTTCTGCAAAAATCAGGATGGCACGCCACGTGTCGTGCCGTGTCGGGCTTCTGGACCGCAAGCTTCGGGCCGTTTGTACGTCACTCTCTCCCAAGGAAACAAGGCAAGAAATACTTCATCATAAATTGCCTATAGATCCATACAACTCAATTTTTTCTTTCTATATTGAAATTAAACTCCAAGGACTCTCTTTCAAATTAGATGGGGTTGTGTTTCTTCATCTTTAGTTTGCAAATCCCAATTCCACAAACCTAAGGACTTTAACCCTCTTTCAATTCAGAAAGTTTGCATCTAACTATTGAAGCTTAAATTGAGCAACTCTAGTCTTGTTTTAACAAAATATCTAATCTAAACAAAATAATTTCTTAAGTATGTAATATCTGCTATATTTTTTTTTTCCATTATTTAATGCAACATCTGTTCATCATGTCCAAAGTGTAAATTGAGAGAAATAAACAAGCAACCTATTATTAATAGAGAACATATATGGGAGTATGGATTGTTTCAACTGAAGGAGTGATTCAAGGAAAAGAAAAAGGCAATAATAATGTCAAGAGATGCAAGAGATTTGATTGAAGAATTCAAGGAGAAGATGAAGGCAAGACAAGAGATTTGATTTATAAGATTTAGTAAGTGCTTTTAAATTTGTTCCTAGATTAGAGACTAAGTTACTATATTTATCTTATGTACTCTTCTATTAAAGTCCCATGAGGTCTCTTTGTAATCACCTTGAATTATCAATAAACTCGGTTTCTCTTCATGGTATCAGAGCAGACGATCGTCCTACTACTTCATCACTTTTTCCGGCAGACGACACCATTGTCGTCTGCTGGGCACTACTTTCCATCGGGTATAACCCATTCTTTATATTAGTTTTCCTTTACTATTTTTTTTTTCATTTCTTTTCTTCTTTGTTAAATCTATTGTGGAAGATTTCAATTAAAACCATTAAGCCCTTGAGCAGTTTGAATCTGGATCTCTTGTATTCTCTTCTAACGTTACATTGTCCTTGTTTGATCTATATGTCCTTTTTATTCCTTCTCTTGATAATATAGATGGTTTTCAATGTCAAAAGAGCCTAACTTCTGTGGTGATGTGCTGCAATTATTTGATCCAAGAATACACCGTATCTTGGATCAAAGTTCATGGTTTCTTCAATGATAAGACAATACCTACACTGAAATATGATTTTTGCAGCTCTATATCTAAGAGTTGAGTTTGCTAGTGTCACTTTGTTAAGAAAAAAAAGAAGAAAGAGATGGAGAAAAAAATAAGGTATTATTGTGGTAAAAAGAAACCCACTTATTTGGCCCATGGAGGCCCATTTCAGGACTCTTGATCCATTTTGGTAAGACCAAAGGCAAGATCATGATGATCCAATTTTAGGCCCCAAAGAGGTCCTTTTAAAGGCTCGCGACCCTTGTGGCAAGACCATAGGAACTTTTATGGAGCCATTGACCCAAAGAGGTCAATTTTATTGCCCAAGAGGCTATTCGGTCCATCGACGCGATAACATCAAATTCTCATTCTTTTCACCACTCATCTTTCCCAACTCCCTTACCAAAGCTCCCAATTTTCATTCTCAAGCCACTCAAGACAATCAAGTCTCAATTCCAAGCTCCTAATTCTCATTCTCAAGTCTCTAAGTCTCAACTCAAGACAATAGGGTTTTAAGTCTCGGGATCTTGGATCGACCGATTCTGGTCGATCCCGATTCGGATCGGCGATTTCGGCCTGTATTGGCCAATCCAAAAGTTGGATAGTCCTTGAAAAAAAATGGATTGTTCATTTTATAAATTAAAAAAAAAATTTAGATCGATCCGATCCAGTCTTTGGACCAGTTCGGATTAACCGATCCGTATCAGTATCGGTTGGATTGGTACGATCCAAAGCCACTTGATACAATAGTTGTGTCGTGGCTAGAGATTGGACCTGCCCTAGTCAATCCCGATATGGATTGGTCCGGTCCTTGAAACCATGCAAGACGATCAAGTCTCAACTCAAGAGATAATGCAATAGTTGTAGGTGATAATGCAATTAATATTTTATTAATTATAGATATTTTATG
>JAUPMG010297496.1:0-17078 GCA_031762675.1 Pachysandra terminalis | reverse complement strand
GAGGTACCCACGTGGCAGCAATCCAACGGTGCTGTATGGATTGCTATAACCCTTAAGCTGTAGAGGATGCGAGCCCCTCATATAGAGCTTGTTCTTCCTTTCTTGCTCCTTTTAATACAAGCAACATTTTCCTTTCGCGAGCATCGCTCTCTCTCTCTCTACGATAGATAATTTCCAAGCAGATGAACCATCCAATCCATTTATGAATGTTACTAAGCCCATTGCTACCCTAGTTATTAACCATTTCCATCCCTCAGTTCCATTAATTTGTTGGATTACTGCTTTTACTCATTGTGAATTTCCCCATTTTTATAACCCCTCACACCTTTTCCGCAATCCTTCCCGTGTTGGGAAAATGAAAGGCCTTCTCTTTTCTCTAAGATCAGAGGCGCTTAGTCTGCAAAAAGACTGTATGAGTTATTCCGTCGAGGACACCTTTCAGTTTCTCGCCTTAGCACCCGTTAGGAGGACAGGGCTTGGGTTGCCAATACAAGGCAGTTAATTTTCTCCACTATACATCCGGATCTTTTCAAAAAAATTTCTTATCCAAGGCGCGTTGTCAGGTGCCATTACAAATGGGCAGAGTTTATCTTTATCCTGACTGATGTTGCCCTTCTCAACCGTTATTGCAATGACCATTGTTTAACCCACTTTCTCTGCCACCTTGAAGGTCATGGCTACTTTGGTGTTTTCACCGGCTTCATGTGGCTAAAAGAAGTCGGATATTCAGTATATTACTGGTTCTACCCTTTGCGCTTTGAAGCTAATGAAGAACTTGCTTGTCTGAGTCTGTATGCCTTTACGAGACAGCTAATTTCGATTTACTGTCGTCACTTACTCGGAGAGATGGAAACTTGGAGAAAAGAATCATGGGGACTCCACCAATCCATCAACACAACCTTGACAATAGTCACATGCGACACCTCAGCTTCTATAACCATATGGCACCAAATTATAATGTTTTCTGTATCAACATTAATCATCTCAATGATCGAATTGAGGCTACTTAACTTTTTGTTGAGGAATGGGATCTAATCTGTCTGGCCAAAATATACTTCAAGTCCTGAGGTGGCGACATCCAAAAAGATGCTTGGTTTCCAAACCTAGAATGATGATTTGTAGCACCCCTTCAACTTTATCTTTCCCTTTGTATGTATATGTTACTGACATATGTACCATTTGGAGTTCGGGATAGGAAGAGATGTCACTGCTTGGGGATACTCCCCCCCTTTTTTGTCTGTACTATTTTGCTTGTATAAAGGCTTCAACTTAGCATCTTTTTCTTCATGAATTGCTTTTTCTAGTTTTTTGAAGTTTCTTTTTTACTTTCTCTTGATCCTTCTTTTTCCATGGCTTTCCAAATATTCTCCAAGTTCTCCTGGTTTAGACATTTTGCTTGCCCTTAGACATCATTACTAGGTTGGAAACCTTTCCATAGAGCGCTTAATCCGTTGCTGGCCAAGTGACTTGGATAGATGATACCTAACTTTTGGATATTTGAATATAATGGCTGATTTCGAGGATTAGCAAACCTCCAAATACAAAGACATACAAGTTTCAACGTACTTCAATTCAAACTAAAAGCTGAAAATAAATACATCTTTGGATAACTACCCAAACTAATAGGTAACTATCCAATTATTTAGGATAATTTAAAAGAAAACCAAATAACTGAACAACTGCATTGTAACTCCTTATAACTTCTCTTGATTGGTTCCCACAATTATGGACGTGCAAAACCACTTTGTTGATTTGGCATTGTCCTTATCTCCACTAATCTTGCATTACATGTAGATAATACACTCCCATGCACTCCCATGCATGTGATTATGATAATCACGTATCATTGCCCATTCGTTGAAGAAACCTTGTCCACAAGGTTTAAATATGGAAATTTCTCCTTGATTTGATGATAAGGCTCCCCCGTGGTATTCCCAACATTAGCTCCCAACCATTTAATCAGAACATATATAACTGGATGATTTCCCTTCTTGATAAGCTTTCTATCCAAGATAACTTCTGGTAAACTTGAATTATTCCTTCATCCGAAACTGGAGGTAAAACTTGTTGTATTTGATGTCTATCTCCTATTTTCTATTTAGACAAGAAACATGGAAGACATGATGTATACGTGATTCAATGGGAAGTTACAATTTGTATGCCATAGTCCCAATTAGTTGGACAACTTTGTAGGGCCCATAATATTTAGGAGATAACTTCAAGTTCTTCCTCATTACCACTGAGTTTTGACGATAAGGCTGGAGTTTGAGATAAACCAAATCTCCTATTTCAAAAAATCTCTCAGATGTTTTTTCTATTAGCAATCCTCTTCATACGTTGCTGGGAGTCCATCAAATTCTCCTTGAGCAATTTTAAAATTTGATATTTACTCTTCGAAGAGTCTTCAACGGCCTGTACCTTGCTAGTTCCCAGAACATAAGACAATAAACGTGGAGGAGGAACCCCATAGACAACCTCATATGGTGTTACTTTTGTTGAAGAATGATAATTAGTATTATAAGAATACTCTGCAAGGGACAACCATTGGACCCATTGCTTGGGTTTTGATCCAACAAAGCAACGCAAATAATTCTCTAATCCTCGATTGAAACCTTCTATTTGACCGTCCATTTGAGGATGATAAGAAGAACTCATATGAAGATATGCTCCTTGTAGCTTAAATAATTCCCTCCAAATATTTCCGGTGAATGTGCTATCACGATCACTAACAATTGTGATGGGCATGCCGTGAAGCTTGAAAATATTATCCATGAATAATTTAGCCACTGATGAAGCCGTGTAAGGATGTGAAAGGGAGTTGCAATGGCTGTATTTTGATAATTGATCGACGACTACCAAGATAATATTATGGTCATTAGATGTAGGAAGACCTTCAATAAAGTCCATTGATATTTTTGTTCAAACTGTAGCTGGAATTGGCAGTGGTTGAAGGAGTCTTGCAGGTGCTACATTATCCACCTTGACACGTTGACATGTGTCACACTGATGAAGAAACCTACGCACGTCCTTCTTCATTTGCTCCTAAAAAAATCTTCTTTGATCCTTTTGAATGTTGAATGAAATCCCGAATGCACGGCTATTGGAGAAGAATGCAATTGTAGAAGAATTTTATTGATAATAGGACTCCTTGGATTAACCAATAATCTTCTTTTGTAATATAAGAGCCCATCATGAATAAGATACCTGTCTGCACTCAGTTTCCCTTCTGTATATTGTTTAAACTTATCCCTATATTCAAGAAAAGTAGGATCAGAATATTCCTTCTTAATTTGGTCGATCCATGTTGGGGTGGGGCTTGAAACTGCAAAAAATTCTCCATGTGCATCCTCCCTTCTGGAGAGTGCGTCTGCTACTTTGTTTTCTCTCTCGCTCTTGTATTCCACTTCAAAATTATAGCCCATTAATTTTGACAGCCACCGTTACTGCATTGGAGTGCCGATCCTTTGCTCAAACATATACTTGAGACTCTGTTGATCCATTCTAATTATGAACGTTCTTCCCACAATATATGGCGTCCATTTTCTGACAAATAAGACTAAGGCAAGGAATTCCTTTTCATAATTAGAAAATAGACGTGACTTCCCCTGCAATGCTTGAGTGAAAAAAGCTAATGGCCGATCTTGTTGGGTCAATAATGTTCCAATACCTTCCTTGAATGCATCACATTCGATGATGACAATTTTAGAAAATTCTGGAAGAGCCAATACAGGAGGTGTCGACACTGCCTTTTTAAGTTGCACAAAGGCTTCCTTGCTTTGTTGAGTCCAAATAAAGGAATTCTTTTTCAGCAATGAAGTAAGTGGGCCCACAATAATTCTGTAGTTTTGGATAAACTTCCGGTAATATCAAGTTAGACCAAGATACCCACGCATACCCTTCAAAATTTTTGGTTCCGACCATGTAAGCATACATGATATTTTTTCCGGATCAGCAGCCACTCCTTGTCCGAACACAGTTTGTCCTAAATATTCAATATGCTCACATGCGAAACTACACTTTGAACATTTGGTATATAGTTGATTTTTTTGCAGAATTTCCATAGTGATCTGTACATGACCCAGATGTTCGTTAACTGTCTTGCTGTACACCGGCATGTCGTCAAAAAACACCAAAATAAGTTGACATAGGTAAGGCTTAAATACCTCATTCATGAGTGCTTGGAAGGTTGAAAGTGCATCAGTCAAGCCAAATGGCATAACTAAGAACTCGTAGTGCTCCTAATGAGTACAAAAATCCATTTTTGAGACATCTTTGGGATATACATGTATTTGATGATATCTGAACCGCAAATCTAATTTTGAAAATATGATCACTTCATGTAATTCATCCAGAAGTTCGTCTATAATCGGAATCGGAAACTTGTCCTTGATAGTTTCCTTATTGAGGGCACGGTAGTCAGTACTCATTCTCCAACTCCTATCATGTTTTTTAACCAATAAAACTGGAGATCAGTATGGACTTTGACTTGGGACTATGATCCCATCTTGCAGCGTATCCCGTATTATTTTTTCTATTTCATTCTTTTGAAAATAAGGATATCTGTAAGGACGGACACTGACTGGTTTTGCTCCCTCCAAAAGTGGGATTCTGTGATCACAAGGCCTTGAAGGTGGCAACCCACGTGGCTCTTCAAATATTTGCTTGAATTCGTCCAATACATTTTCAATAATTGGGCCTTCTCTTGACCGTTGAGAGCATTGACGAGTTTCAGCAATAGTAGATATCTGCAAAAGAAATCCCTGCTTCCTTGATTTACTCCAATCCTTCTCATGTGCGTCCCCAATAATCTCCATCTCCTTGGATTTCTCACCTTGAAGAAGATAAGGATTACCATTCAAACTGAATTGCATTGTAAGATTCTTGAAATCCCAAGTGATAGGACCAAGATTTTGCAACCAATGGGATCCAAGTACAGTTTCTCGTCCACCAACAGAGAGCAGATAAAAATCAATGAAGACAGGTAATCCATTGAATAATAAAGTGACGTTTTTCACCTTCCCTTCACTTTTGATCCATTCTCCATTTGCAACCATAACCTCCACATGCTTATTAGTAGCAATTTTTAATCCCAATTTATGACTAAATTTAGAATTTAAAAAATTGTGTGGTACCAATGTCCATAAGCACTAATGCTGATTTTTTGTTGATGGTTCCTTTGACTTTCATTGTGTGTGGAGAATTAACTCCGGTTATTGCATGCAGAGAAATTTTGGGAGATGCATCACAGTCTACAACGTCCCTTTCATCTTCCAGTGTAATAACTTCTTCATTATCACTTTCTTCATCTTCTCCTCTACCATCGAATGACCCCTCCATTAAATAAATTCTTCGAGTTTTACATCAATGGCCTTGTCCGATTTTCTCATCACAATAGTGGCAAAGGCCCTTGTCCCTATGCTCCTTCATCTCCGCAGGAATTATTTTTTAAACACGTATGGTAAATTTTTTTTGAGATCTTGCATTGTTGGGTACATATGTCCCTTTGTTTCCTTCAGGACGGTATGCCTTTTTTTGAATTAATTCTTTCTTCCGGCAGACATGCAAGTCCAATGGCCATTGATAACAGGAATGGTTTTAACATTTGCACCATAAGTGTATTCTCGTCCTTTAAACCTGCAACAAACGCAACTAATTAAGGCTGAATCACTCAGCCCGTCATTACAATTTGCTAGTATTTCAAACCTCGTTTGATATTCCTCCACGACAGTATTCTGACGCATTTTTGTTAAATTTGTTGTTGGGTCTTCATATTCGGTAGGACCAAATCTCATCTCCAACGCACGGACAAATTCCTCCCAACTTGTAACTTCTCTTGATTTTCCATCCACTAAAACCAGTGTAAAGCCTTCCCTTCAAAGTGTAAAGAAGCAATAACCAATTTTTGATGAGTGGGAGTTTGGTGAAGATGAAAATACTATTCATCACGGTATATCCAACTTGAAGGATCATCACCGAAATTTTTTGGGAAAGTCGAGTCGAGCTGATCGAGTTTCGAGCGCTCTTGGTTCATGATGTAGATTTTCATTTCTTCTGTTATTTGACCTCTCCATTGATCCTTCATCTCTATGAGGAGAAAGAGAAATCACCTTGTCTAACACTTTCCGTAGCATTTCCCGTCGTGCTCGGGATTCTTCTTGCAACCCATTGAGCATCCTTCCTTGACTATCAGAAGCCTCTTTCAGTTGCCCAACAATTTCATTAAAATTTTCCATTCGAGTGCCTTCAGCCATTTGCAGGAACGTGGCTTTGATACCAATTTAAGACTTGACTTTTAGATACTTGAATATAACGGCTAATTTCGAGGATTAGCAAAGCTCCAAATACAAAGACATACAAGTTTCAACGTACCTCAATTCAAACTAAAAGCTGAAAATAAATACATCTTTAGATAACTACCCAAATCAATAGGTAACTATCCAATTATTTAGGATAATTTAAAAGATAACCAAATAACTGAACAACTGCATTGTAACTCCTTGTAACTTCTCTTGATTGGTTCCCACAATTATGGACGTGCAAAACCACCTTGCTGACTTGGCATTGTCCTTATCTTCACTAATCTTGCATTACATGTAGATAATACACTCCCATGCACGTGATTATGATAATCACGTATCAACAGAATAGAGAGAAAGAGCAGACCCTCCTTTTGAAGTGAGGACAGATAAAATTAACGTGAAAAAAAGGGCTAAGGGAGATCGAAGATAAGGTTGATCGTTGGCGATCGTGAAGAAGATAAGAGGCTATAAATTGGGAGGATCAGTGACCACAAAGGGAGGAGAAAAATATGAGGAAAAAAGGGAGAAATTTGAAGTGAAAACAAGAGGATTCAAAGAGGAAAAGGGCAGAAAAAAATTCAGGTTCGCCACTTCTTTCTTCATCTACAAAAACGTGCAAAAACCAATAGAATAGGAACCCTACAAACCCCATTAGATACCATCCAAATCCCAATCCTTCTTCCTGGTCGTCTGTTGCAAACCCCAACAGAATCAAAACCTAGATCTAAACCCTATCCGAGATCTTGGAAATAAGCCATCAAAACGCCATTTGAGATACTCCAAAACCCTTTGATTTCTTGTACAAAATTCCCATCAAACCTCTAGATAAAACCCCAAAAAACCAGTTTGTCCAACTCCAATCAAACTCAATTAAAACCCCTTTCTTGTTTGGTTCATCCAACCATAAAAAAACCCTTTTAAATCCTTTCAAAACCTAGTCGAATCTAGTCAAACCCCTTGCCTGTTCGTCCATTCAAACATGCAAAATCAAGATTCAAATCCCTTCAAAACAATCTGCATAAACCTCTAGTCTAAATTTTTGGTTCCACCATTATTTCCAGCCAAGCTGAGTTCTCTTGAAATCAAAAATAAAAAAGAAAAGCCTTGCTGCAAACACATGTATTTTTTTATTATTAGTTTTCTTAGTTTATTGATGAATCTATGCTTGCCTGAAGATCAGTTTCTATTAATAATTTTTTTCTTTCTTTCTTTGATTAGATTCATTGCTCTTAAATTTGTAAGTTAAGAAGATTTTTATTTATTCAACATATTTGATCAGGGTAATTTTGTTCTACCTTGTTTACATGGGTCGATATTCTCAATCATGTTTGAATCCGGTTTATTATCAGTGAACATGGTTTTAAGGATAATCAATTAATTTCTGTGATCGTGATTTTTTTATCGATTGAACCATGAATATATTAGGTTCTAAATTGCTTCAATTTTTTTTTCTTTTAGTGTCTATGTAAGTATTTTAGTTAGGTAAGTATAACTTTTATTTTTAGGGAGTGCCTTAGGTTTCTTTATTTTTTGATTTTAGGTTATATTTAGGATCTTAGCTTTTAATAGGTTTGTTAGACTTTTAGGGATCTAAGCCTTGGGTTATTTTAGCTTTTATGCATTTAGATTTTATTTAAATTTTTAGTATTTTTGAGATTAGGTTTTATTTTAGTTATAGGTTGAGATCCTTAAGTCCTAGTACATATAGAAATTTTTATATTTTCGATTTTTAGGACTTTCTTGAATTTCTTTTTAGGCTCTTTTTATTACTTTAGGATTTAGTTTAATTTGGCCAAATAGAATTGGACCTGGTAACCGGTTGAATCGGAAGAGAGTGGGTGCCAAACACCTTCCTACTCTGTTAACTAAACTTCCTTAACCAATCTGGTTAAACCATTATTAAAAGCTTATTTTTTGGGTCTATTTGAAATTTAATTGACCTACTTAGGTGACCATTCACACTTGAACCCAATGGATGGTGGTTACTCCTATTTACTCGTTCTACCTAGAATCCATCTGATCCGGGGTAGTTCACAATATCTTCATGTGCATTATATTAGTTTAGGATCATAAGAATGTATCTCATGTGATTTCTTGATGACTATGATGTGTGTGTGAGCATGATATACTATATTGTATGAATTGCATTAGTAATGAGGTATCAATCTACGTGTGGGCATTGTGACTTTGATTAGGTCCAATGAGTTTGACTTGATACTTGGATTCCTGATAAGGAATGGCTAGATATGATTTCTAGTTTGAGGTGATAATGGAATCTCTTGTAGACTATCCTTGTGTATGGGTGCTTGGATAAGTTCTGGTTGAGGTAACACTAGAAACTTCGCTTGGATTGTGTGTGTGAGGATATTTTGTCCATGATGGGACCGTTATTTGTTTTTGCCCAAGGTAAGAAATCTATCTCAAGAGACTTGTGATAAGATGATAGATGAGGGAGTGCACTTTCCAATATGCCAAATCATATGAGTGAATTATGTTAGTAGATTGGGTAATGTATGCTCATAAGGGAGAGTTCATAGGTGATGCACTGGGATATGTCCCCGTGATAACAAAAGATGTGGGGATTGTGCCCACTAGGTCAGAGGCCCTAGAAACAACGATACACACGTATAATAATCAACTATTCTTGGCCGTGTATGTGGGGGACGGTTCACGATGACATCTCGAATAGATCGGGATTGGATCGGGTGTGAATGTACATTATTCGAATGCCAAACAAAATGCATTGCATTTTATATTCTTGTGCATGTTATTGTGTGATTTGTCTTATGTATGATGTGCATTAACTTCCATGTTATCATATAGAGTTAGTCATATTACTATATGTAACAAAGTTGTGTGCACTTACACAAAAACCAAGTGAGATGCGAGAGAAATGCATTATGTGGTATGTGTGTGTATTGCTCATATCTATGAGATATTAATCATTATTTCTTCAGTTATTATATCATATTATTATTTTCTCATAACATGTGTTTTTTTTAGTAAATACCCTTATTTGAAGGGCTTAGTCATCTGAGCTTTCAGCTTATGTTGTTGTTTATTAATATTCAAGTATTAGATGGATTGATATCGAATAGAGCATCTATATGGGAACAAGGGAATAGAAGTCATGTATTAGAAGTTGTAGGCTAGATTCAGTTGATTTATGAACAGATTGTAACTTTTATTAATATTTATTAGAGTTAATATTATTGCTTCCACTTATGTTCTATTTTGCTTAATTACCACTCCCATATGGATATGGGGTGAGAGTTCAATTCCAATTCATGGGGACTCCATTGAGATTTCCAGATTATGAATGTGACAAAGTGGTATCAGAGCCTAAGTTCTAATAAATCTTAATAAAAAGTTTAGGAATTGAATAGGAATTAGGTCAAAGTAATAATAAATTTATAGGATAAAGGATTTATAAGCGGGTAAAGGAAAATAGATATATAGGATGTTGGATAGTGAGGTACGATGATTGTTGTTGTGTGCGTTCTTACTAGATGATTTTTGGGTAGGAAATTGGGAATAGGGACACATATTTCTAAAAGTCTGAAGGTTGAACCATAAGGATGTAGTGTGTGGTGCGTATACTGGATTAGATTGTCTCCATAAGACATGATGATCAAAGGCTTGCAATATGTTGAATGAGAAAATTTATCAAAATGTATTTATAATACTAATACTAACTTCTTTTAAAAAATTGAGGTCAATGTAGTTCAAAAATCATTGAATTAAATTCTTTGGAAAGCAGATAAGAATTAGAACTATATTAATTACCAAGATTAAAAGACATGTATATCTATATCTATATATATATATATATATATTGCATGATTATTATAATGTATACATCAAGTAATTAATTGGACCAGGGTCCGATGAACTTATTTTAGGTTCCGACTAGGACTGGACCAAAACCAGGTGAAGACTAAGTGCTTAACTAATCAATTAAATGCATGTGATTGGAGTAAATGAATGTAAAGTTTAGTGTGAATTGTGTGTTTTATGGTATGTATAATTTATTTCTTTGTATGTGATAGTTTGGAATATATAAGATGTAATATAATTAAATTTTGATAACATGCAAATAAAAATATTATTGATTTGATAATGAAATAATGTTATTTTCAAATTTTAATTTAACTATAAAAAAGCATCTAAGAATAAAATATTTGAATCTTATCACTATCAAACTCATTCATTAGTAGAGGTAAGATTTTATTAAACTTTATCTTTAACTTATTTAATTGAACTTATTATTATTTTGTATTAATTATCTTTTCTAACTTATTTAGTAATTGGGTATTATAAAGGAATACTAAGGTGAAACTTTTGAGTATAAAACATAAATTAAGTGTAGTGGGTGGTTTTGTGAGGTGGTCACCAAGAGTTATCTTTAACTTATTTAATTGAACTTATTATTATTTTGTATTAATTATCTTTTCTAACTTATTTAGTAATTGGGTATTATAAAGGAATACTAAGGTGAAACTTTTGAGTATAAAACATAAATTAAGTGTAGTGGGTGGTTTTGTGAGGTGGTCACCAAGAGTAATATTGCTAATCAACAAGAACCTAAATCAACGAGTGACCGTATCCCGGCTCTAGAAGAATTGAAGAGTAAGACTAAGTGACCGTCTCACACGGGTCGAACTAGGCTAAGGAAAATAGCGGGTCAAGGTTCTAGAGATTCTCCAACCCCTAGGGCTCTAATTGAGATTATGACTGAACCTTTTGTAGGCTGCCTACATACCCAAATAGGGATCAAGTCAGACGTAGTTCAAGGTTTGGTAATTTTGGTAGAGGTTTCCCCCTTTCTGGTTTCTCCTATCCTTTTTCATCATCTGATCCAAGGAAAGTAAGCCTTTATTTATAGCTTTTGGAAGAGAGTTAATTGCAGTTAGAATTCCCAGCCACCATTTCTGACAGTGGTTAAAACGTTCACCTGGGTTAGTATACATCAAGTACCCCAGTCTCTTAGGTGGACCAATTACAAGTCATTTGGATAATTACATATTTGCCACTGAGAGACCGTGACATGGTCTATAATCCCAAATACGGCCAAGTGTTGGCGAGCTTCACAACACCTCGATATGGGCATTGCGATCAATAGATATTCGTGGTAATGAAAGCTGTTTAGCCTTGGCATTGTTGAGACTGTCTAGAACCTTCCTTCTAGACGGAGGTAGTATTTTCTTCTACGCCTTAAAGCATTGCTTTAGACAGAGGTAGTATCTCCCTCTGCGTATTAGAGCATCACTCTAGATCGGGGTAGTATCACCTTCTACATCTTAGAGCTTCGCTCTAGACGGAGGTAGTATCCCCTTCTACGTCTTAGAGTATTGTTCTAGACAGAGGTGGTATCACTTTCTACGTCTTAGAGCTTTGCTCTAGATGGAGGTAGTATCACCTTCTAAGTCTTAAAGGATCCCTCTAGATGGAGGTAATATCACCTTCTAAGTCTTAGAGCATCACTCTAGACAGAGGTAGTATTTCCTACAACGTCATCGAGCATCGCTTTAGACGGAGGTACCATCTCCTACGACGTCATCGAGCATCGCTTTAGACGAAGGTAGTATCGCATACAACGTCATCAAGCATCACTTTAGATAGAGGAAGTATCGCCTACGTCATCATCGAGCATCGCTCTAGATGGAGGAAGTATCACCTATGACGTCATTGAGCATATCGCTCTAGACGGAGGTAGTATCGCCTACAACGTCAACGATCATCGCTCTAGACGGAAGTAGTATTGCCTACAATGTCATTGATCATCGTTCTAGACGGAGGTATTATCGCCTACGATGTCATTGAGCATCACTCTAGACGGAGGATGTATCGCCTAAAATGTCATCGAGCATCGCTCTAGACAGAGGTAGTATTGCCTACGACGTTATCGAACATCACTCTAGACGAAGGTTGTATTGGCATCCTGCCGTAGATTGTCGACGTCTTTCATCTTCCAGGGTTGTCTCTCCCTTTTGGTGTAAATTCATATCGATGTGTCGACATCTTACATTGTCCAGGGCTGTCTCCCCACTTAGGTGTAAATTCATATCGACGTGTCAACTTCTTACATCGTCTAGAGCTGTCTCTCCCCTTAGGTGTAAATTCATATCGGCATGTTCACCGAGACGCATGTCATTAGTGAAAGTGAGGCACAGCTCTAAGGCTCTCAAGAACCCGAGGGGTTGTCTCATCGTAGGTGGGCACCCTCGAGTATGACTTGAGAGGATTTCCAATCACAAGTGGACTCCCAAGAACCCAAGGGGTTGTCCCATCATAGGTGGCCGCTCTCGAGTATGACTTTAGAAGTATTTCTGCATCGTCATCCTGTAATAAAGGGATCTGGCATCTGTTGTGGAGTACCTGTTGATATTAGCTTCATTGCATATTCGGTCACGCCCCAAATCCGAGATATAAGATCTCGAGGATTCCAAGGAGATGACTTTCGGATCCACCTCGTGGATACGGATAACCAGCCACATAATCAACCCAAAGGGATCTCCTCTCAAGACTGGCACAACAAACGAACTGATTACCTATAGAGTTAAGGGTCAGCCGAAGCCTAGTAGAGAAAGCCTAAAAAACTATAGTAATTACTTCTATGCATGCATAACAATACAATTATTTCATTCATTTTCAATCATCACATAATATCACAATCATATGTGTATCGTACTTATCATCACACTAAAACTCACATAATAGTATGTATATCGCAGTCATCATGTGAAATCTCTATTCACATGGAAATCATACAACTGTCATATCATATCAAGTTAATAGAACACAAAATCCATAGTCCCACTATGTCAATACTACCCACATATTACCATCATGTCTACACAGAATCTACATAGTCTCACAATGTTCCACAACAATCATATACATACACATGGTCCCACCATGCAACACCAACAACAAATATCACATCAATCACATGGTCCACCATGCTACGGCCAATCAACCACATGGTCCCACCATGCAACACAACATACAAGTATCATATTAATCACATAGTTTCACTATATTCACAAGCAAACACCACGTGGTCCCACCATGCTACAAGCAAATATCTACAAAGTCCCACCTCGCTATGACCAATGCGACCCAATAACAATCACAAGCAATTCAAACAAGTTACAAATGATAATGCACCACAATCACCTCAAACAATATGTGCAAAGCAATGCAAGTGTATGATGCAATCATGAAGTGAGATGAAGTGCAATGCAATGCAGGGTGTAATCTGGCCTAGCCCCATCACGTGCTCAATTCAAATCACGACCATACGACCCATCCTTTTATGGACTTGCACCCACGGTGGAAGCCACCATTCCTATTCTTGAAGAGAATTGCAGTCACGGAAGAATACACATGTAACAACCATCCTTTTAAGGACATTCACCCAGGGAGGAAGCCACCTGTACCATTCCTCAAGAGACTTGCACTCACGGTGGAATACACCAGTATACTCACATTTCTTTTAGGGACTTGCATCCACGGTGGAGGCTCACTTGTAACAAAACCTTTCCTTTAGGGACTTGCACCCATGGAGAAAAAACACCTGTACAAACATTCCCTTTAGGGAACTTCACCCATGGTGGAATACATCCATACCATGCCATTCCTTTAAGGACTCTCACCCATGGTGGAATACACCCATCCAAGATCATAACGCAATTCATACCATCATTCAATCCCAAACAACAATCATAGGTATGGATACAACCAGTACCCTCATACAAATACAACTCATTGTCTTCATATTCAAACGCAAAACAAACATAAGTCAAACATTGGATGCCCAAAGCATGACTCAAACCAATCAAATCCTACGTAACCATTTCTAATCATTTTAATCCTATCTTGTAGTCTAATAATCATATCCAAATCATTAAAGTCGATGCTACCTCATGTTCCATCCAAACCAGTACTATGTTCCTGAATTTAAGACCTTCCTCAATACTATTCAAGATTCGACCAATTCCACATCTTTTTCACACAAACCAACTACATAGGCATGTGTACAACTCAACCAGGGATCTTCCCTCAAACTTTGAGTCCATTTAGACCTCGGTAGATCCTCGGTAATTTCCGAGGGTCTTGCCGAAACTTTCGGTAGGTCATTCTACTAAGGCTCGATAGAATGTCCCGAGAGCTTGCAATTCTGGGGAATTTCGGTAGATGGATCGGGATCTACCAAGAGTCCTACCGAACGAGCAATTCAGCCAAATTCTGGGTTTTTCTCCTTGGGCTTCGTGCCTATACCCAAAAATAAGTTTTCTAATGTTCAAACCTCCATTTTTCAGTCTCTATACAAAGTATATATGAACAATACCTCACAAGTATAAACCTAGTTCATATATCAGATTTAATCCACCAAATCATTCCATATATAATTGTAGATCTCAGATTTTACATATGATCCATATGAGCATAAAGAACAGTATAATAAGCAACAAATACAAGTTCAAGCATGTTAATCAACAACCAAACATCATAGAGTTCATTCATTATTTTTTTCCTAGATTTCTAGCCTAACATGCTTGACATTCCAAAGATCATGCATCCAACTATAACTACAGCATTGATTAAGATGTATAAACGTATTTACCGTAGAAACGAAGGAATCCCTAGCTCGTTTTCCTTAGATTGATTCTCTGAAATTCCAGCAACAAGATTCATCAATTCCTATTTTTCCTTCTTCTTCTTCTTCTTCTTCCTTCAAACCCATTTTTTCTTCACAAAGCTTTTCTCATTCTCTTCCTTTGTTTGATCGTTTAAGACAATGGTGTTTTCTCTCTCCCCTTTTTTATGTGAGTTAGTGGGATGTTACATGATCCCTCTCTCTCTAATTCAAATCACAAAGTAAAAGACCTAAAGGCCCTTACCTTTTCCCAATGGGCTTTTTCAGCCAACCCACTTGTCCATTTGATCTCATTGAGTTAGGTCCAAGCCCAATCCACCTATTTCACATAAATAACACAAATTGACATCAACTTTTCATATTCACATAAAGGTCCATTCTAGCCCCCTTCCATATCAATTAATTCCAAAGATTTAAAATCGGATTAACTACAATTTAATCAGTAAATTAAATGGTAGGGTCAGGGTCACTAGACTCACTACATTCTCCCCCTTTAGGATATTTCATCCTCGGAATTTAATTCATACCCTGGTTATCGAATATCGTCGGGTATCACCTCCGAATCTCCGATTCCATTTCCCATGAAGCTTCTGCTTTGTCGTGATGATTCTATGCTACTTTCACCAAGGGATTGGTCTTTGTTCTGAATTTCTGCTCCTTCCGATGCATGATCCTTACCTGTAATTCTTCATATGTCGCATTATCTTCCATCGATAAATCAGTCCAGTCAATGATGTGCGTAGGATCCGGTTCATACTTCCTTAGCATAAAGACGTGGAAGACATTGTGGACTGCTCCAAAATGATATGGTAAGGCTAGATGGTATGCCACCTTATCGATGCGTACTAATACCTTGAAGGGTCCAACAAAGCGAGACGCTAACTTCCCATTCT
The DNA here is from genome assembly GCA_031762675.1 of Pachysandra terminalis. Classification (NCBI taxonomy): domain Eukaryota; kingdom Viridiplantae; phylum Streptophyta; class Magnoliopsida; order Buxales; family Buxaceae; genus Pachysandra; species Pachysandra terminalis. The sequence goes on along the minus strand of JAUPMG010297496.1, from coordinate 1,224 downwards.
TCCCAAATTTCATCAAACCCTTCATCGGTGAAACCTTAACAAACACGTGATCTCCCACTACATTCCTCCCCCATTACCATTCCTCGGAGGGGATGCTTGGGTCTGTCTCATGGCTTGCTCACCTTGAGGTGCAGTGGCCATATCCCCTCGAACTTTCTAAATCCCAGATAACTTAGGATCCTCGTCCCCTACGGACGAACCCTCTCCTACGGTGACATTGCATCAACGTCTAGCCATCTACACAATAAAGAGTCTCTAAGTACTAATGTGATAATCCTATTCTAACATATGCATACATACATATATTCAAGCATAGGAATATAAACATACCACATTATATCCATATACTATACCAAAGTATATTTCACACAATCCACAAAAGTGGCTCGTAGGTTCACATGTTTCTAGGTTCTCATCGTAGGTTTTCACTATGACCTAAGACTTCCTAAAGTCTAGAAAACTTAAACCTAGAGCTCTGATACCACCTCTGTCACGCCCCAAATTTGAAATATAGGATCTCGAGGATTCCAAGGAGATGGCCTTCGGATCCACCACATGGATACGGATAACCAGCCACATAATCAACCCAATCCTGGTTGAATCAGAGTCTTAACAATATAATCAACGACGGAAGTGTAACGACCCGATCCCAGACCTTAGACTAATTAAGATTAGAAACCTAATTAACTTAAATAACTAGGTTTGACCTCACCCGCAAGCTAAACTAATGCCCAATAAGACCCTGACCTCAGGGTGCGGTACCAACTCAAGAAAATTTAGCGAGTTGGGGTGTCAGCCAGTTCGCGGAGCTGTAATTAGATACTTAAATAGGATATAAATTATTACTATAATAAATAAATTATAAATAATGACTTAAAACATCCGCCCCTACCTCATTGACAAAAGCCTTCTAATAGAACCCATATACGTAGTCAATCGGAAAAGATATGAGCCAAAACCCGGATTCGCCCCTGCTACTAACACTATTCACAATCCTACCCGTCCAAACTATAAATAGAACACTTAGGTTCTTTTCATTAATTTTTCCTCAAAAAAACTTCATCATTTCCTCTCTTGGAGCTATGGAGCTCAAAGTGAAAAGCCAAGGAGCTTGTGGGTCTACACCTCATATTCGGCAATACTCCGGCATCTCTCCGGCGAAAAACCAAAGTTGAGTACTTCTACAATGTTTTGTAAATTAGTTGTGTTTTAATATTTTGGAAG
>JAUPMG010297485.1:0-17078 GCA_031762675.1 Pachysandra terminalis | reverse complement strand
ATAATTTAAATGAAAACAAATAATTAATAATAATAATTAATTAGAAAATATTCCTTTAAGGGTCCAGGTCATTACATGTACACATTAAAATTTCCAATTTGTTATAATCTACTCCCCTAAAAAAAATTCATCCTCTAAATTCACATACCTGGTCCTTGAACAGATGTGGACATTCCTTGAAATAGCTTGAATAGGGTTGAAACAAAATATGGGCTTGTGCTTGTTGATGTTGCATCATATTGCCCTTCTATCCAATAGCCTGAAAGATTCCAGCAAGTTGTGAGTTTTGGTTGTCAACATTACTTGCTACTGGCACACTTGTATCCACAATACATCTTCTTCTGCAGGCCATTTTTAATCAACTTAACTAGCTAGAGAAAGAGAAGATAAGATCCGAGTCTGATCATGAATTAAATTTCCAGATTATTAGTATTTCATACAACACACCGAAAACTTTGAAATATCAAAACCTTTTATCAGTGTGCCACACTAGCACCTTTACGCTTATTATTCATTACAATTAGTCTTTGAGGGGTGTTTAAATGAATTAATTAATGCATGTTTCATAGTTGTACAGGCATGGTAGTGTTCGAGAAAATTCAGTTTAAGATCAGGTCGGATAAAACTCAAAAAGAAGAAAATTATAAAAGACTCGCCAATCCAAATCCGGTTCAGCCCAATCCGTTTTCAAAGATTTGATTCGTTTCGGGAAAAGATGAATTATTGTTAGCATTTGGGAAAATGAAGGAAATAGCTAAAAGAATTGGGAAGGGACTGACTTAATATTTTCTAAAAGGAGGAAACCATAACCGAATTGGTTAGTGGGGGAGAAAAAGAAAAGATTGAATTAGTGGGGGAGAAAAAGAAAGAATTAAATTAGAAGGTAATAAAAGTGAGAGGAGGCAGAATTGGTTGGTGTAATAAAAAAAGCTGGTAACCAAATTAGGAAAAAAAGCTGGAAACCAAATTGAATTTGGAAATAAAAAGAGAACCAAATTGTCTCATAAGAGAGAAAGAGACAAATTGGAAAGGGGAAAGGAATAAGACGAATTGGAATTTTCTGAGAAAACCAAATGTAGTGACCTAAACTCACTAATTGAATTCCCCTTTTATTTATTAATTATTTGAATTATTTAATTTCGTATGTGTGTATAGTTCTAGGTGTTTAATTAGACATAAGGTGTAATTTAATATCATTAATTAAACTTAGGGGGTCAATCTGTAATTATTTTCTTTAAGGGGTAACTAGTTTAATTATATTTTTGAATTCGTTTGAATGCAGGAACAGTTCGTGCGTTGAATTGGTTGTGCATTCGTGGCATGATCGTGTGAGTTGAGGGAGAGAAGATAAGGGAGAGTAATCCCTATACTCTCAACACTTGGGTCATTCGTTCAGTTCCGTTCAGAGAAAAGAGTTGGAGAGTTTGAGAGTGAGTTGGAGGAAGAGGAAGAGAGAGATACTGTTCTGAGTTTCTGGGTTTGTATTGTAGTTGAGAAGACGTGAAGAAGAAGAAGAGGAGGACCAGTTTCTAATCGTTTTTCGTTTGCTTAGTCTCATCCGAATCTAGAGGTAAGTAGCTTATCTGGTTATAGTTTTATATCACATATGAGATGTTCTGATTTCAAGTTGAATGAACATGTTATGATTTGGCATTTCATGAATTGATAGTTCAAGCTTTGAAGACTATCCTGCTAGTCGTATAATGAACGTGTTTAGCCTTGCTTTACATATTTATATGTATGTTGTAGTTGTAGAATTTCAAGAGAATTCATACAGCATTTTGACATTTCGGTTAGTAAGAAAATATCAGAATTTATTTGATTTTCATACTGATGCATGAATTTCGTTTAAAATGATTTCATGAGGATTATGTGAATGTTTTAGATAAATGATTACCCAGAAATGTGGATTGAGACTCTGTTAGAATCCTGATTATTACCAGTAAAACAGAACAGAACAGAGCAGCAGTGATTCAGTCACTGTCTGCAAGAATGTCGATCGATCGGAAAAGTCAATCGATCTAAAGTCGATCGATCGGGAAACACGATCGATTGAAAACCGAGATCGAGCAACAAAGTCGATTGATCGAAATGGATCATTCACAGATGTGCGTCTGAGCACAGTGCGTTGCGTTTAAGCGCAATTGCACAGAACAGAACCTAGTGCTGACTTTAGTGAGGGTTTGGATGTCTTATGGGTTGGCTCATAGTGCTTTATAATGGGATCAAGTGAGCTTTAGGGTCAAGGACCAGCAATGATCTACTTGTTGCCCTTAGCATGAGCGGTTTACTAGACACACTCCTCAGTTAGTCTACACTTAGGTAAGGACTAATAGTGAGACTATAGGATAACATGTTTTGACATCATAGGAATGTGAATGATGGGTCTCAATGGATTATGCACGTGTATAGCTTCTGAGGGGATCTATCGTCCATGTTCCCTAGGAGAGAGCATCCATACTGTGTTAATGTAATTTGTTAAGTGTGCCCGGTTGGTGGGAAAGACATGGTTGCCTAGTCCCTTGGGTTGAAAGTCCCAGTGAACAAGTTATAAATCATAGTTGGTACATAAGATCGACTGAACCTTGGGTATTGTACACTCTAAATCAGCATATGGTGGGCTTTGAACCATATATTAGCGCCCGGATATGAGACGGGACAGCCGGATGTTCCTGGGACACATTGAGCCCAAATTCTCCTTAAGTTTACGAGGGACACTTAACAGATAACGTAGACATAGGCATAATTGCATTGCATTTGCATTTCTTAATTGAGCATACATTAGGCCATTTTTCTGATCATTCTCGCATCATACTCATATCATATCATGTGTAACTGATTTCTATCTCCTGTCATTTTATCGATGTTTTGGATGTGTCATATATGTTGTATAACTGGTTGACTGGATCATGCTTGTTAAGTACCCAACTCACGCAACTCATCGTGTTGCAGGTCGATATTGAGAGAGGGACGTTCGTGGCTCTTAGTTGATTTCTTTTCAGTTCTCTTATTTGCTTCTGTTACAAACTTGTTAGTTTTTATGGGGATGTAATAGGGCTCTTCTGAAACCATTTTATTTGATGTATTTTCTTTCAGATCGTTATGTATTATTTTGCTTCCGCTACTCTGTACAATGATTTAATACGATTATTATTTCATCCTTTCTTGGTTATGATGATGTCGATCCGTGGTCCAGAAATGGATCCCGAAGGTTACTCCTCGATCCGTGCCATCCCACCTAAGGATTCGGGTTATGGGATCTGGGGCATGACAGATTGGTATCAGAGCCAAGTTTGTTTTGTAACAGAGATAGATGAAGAGAACACTAGAGAATGTTGCTTTCACTTAGAAATCTGGAGTTAGGAGGAAGAACTTGGAAATCAAACTTAGGTTGTGTGTTGATTGATTGATTGAATTGTTTGTATATGTATGCTTGAACTTTAGAATATGAACTATAGGATCAGTAACTTATACATCCCTGTGACTTTGTAGATGGTTGGAAGGAGAGGGAGACCGGCAGCTAGGGGAGCATCATCCTCTGCGCCCCAAGGGGAGCCATAGATTACAGATGTCTACCAGATCCTCGGGGACATGGCTACTATGCAGATAGATCAGATCTGACGGGATGAGACTAGGATGATAGAGCAGGATCTGAGAGATGAGGCTCATAGGGCTGAGCCGAGACCGTTAGTCGTGGCACCGGCTAACTGGGTAGAGAAGTTCAAGAAGTTGATGCCGCCATCGTATCACGGGCTGGGAGAACCGACTCTAGCACAGGACTGGTTGCTAGACGTCAAGCGAATCTTCCACACGATGGAGTGTCCTATGGGATCTAGACTTCTTCTTGCCACCTTTATGCTTAAGGGTGAAGCCCTACACTGGTGGGAGATGGTGGAGAGGACCGCGGCAGCAGACTTGACTTGGGATGAGTTCCGTGGACAATTTCTGGAGAAGTATCTGCCTAGCAGCTACTGTCGGCAGATGGCCATGGAGTTAATGCGTCTTGAGCAGGGATCTCTTACAATGGCCCAGTATGAGGCCAATTCAATTTATTTTATTTTATTTAAGTAATTTTTTAAGCATGCCGGACGATCCATATTGGATCATCTGACTCGTCCAAAACCAAGTAAGATCGTCTAAATCAGATGATCTGACTTGGTATCAGACCGAATTAGAGAATTTTTAATAATGGGTTCAACTTGGAATTGCTACTCTCACCGACTTGGATCGATCGATTCGGACCAAAATTGGCTGATCGATTACACCATGGACCTTGTACTGTAATCTTTTTATAAAGGCAATAGAATACTGTATTTGTGGTGACTAGCTTTCAAATTATTATTTTTGTTGTGTTTTTTTTTATTCGTCAATCTGTTTTGGAGCTTTTTCAATATTAATTATTTCTTTTATTCACTACTGAGTTAGGAAGTTTCACGTTTAACCTAATTAGGAAAAAGTAAAAGAAGCCCAATAATTTATGCTTCAATTGGTGAATTATAGTAGATTAGATTAAAAAATTTAAACAATTAGATTTCCTTTTTTTTCTTGTCTTTGTTGTTTTTTTTTATAGATTATCATCATCACATGGCAAGTTCAAGTTCCACTTCTTTAAACCTAAGAGAATGTCAGTGTGATCCTGGTCTATATTCCATAATTGATTCGATAGATGGATATAAGAAATGGGAGTGGTCTCAAAAAATAAAACTTGTAAATACCTTAGGTCTTGCAAAGATCAAGCTGAATTTGGGTTTGATTAATGCCGTAACTAAGTGTTGGAATCCAAGGGATATAGTGTTTAACTTTTAAAATGTTGCGATGTGCCCTACTTTTGAGGAAATAGGAAGGTTGTTAAATTTTTCGTTGGATGGTGATAACATATCTCACAATATAGAGTCAAGTTATAATAGTGAATTTTCAAAAGTACTTTTAGTGAAAAAACATTGTTTAGAAAGGAAAGTTGGTGGGGGAGTGCCAAAGGTGTTTGTTAAAGTTACTTTTGGATATTACCATGTGTAATAACCCAAACAAAGCCTTAGGGGTTAATATGCAATTGATATAAATTGAAGGGTTAATTTAAAATTTTCGTAATTAGCTATTATGTTTGACTTTTGATTGATTATGATTGGTGGGTTGTACCAACAGGAAACTAGGTGCATCACACACAATCGTAACATCTTAAGTTATGACATGTGGCTAGGTTTTTGAAAAGATCTCAATAAATAAATCAATGGCTAGGATTCCGTAGGAACAGTCAACTCCCAATCAATGGTTAAGATTAAAAGACTTAAAAGTAATAAGATTCTCCCTTAAACTAGAATAGTAACTATTCAAACTTAAAGCTAAGGTTCAAGAAAGAAGACTTGTAATTAGAAACCGACATGGGCTAGAAACTTAATTATAGGAAAGCTTCCATAAACTAAATCTAAGCCTCTAACAAACAATAGTAAGAAAATGTCGCGACCCAAATTCTAGAGTGGATCTCATGCATACATGATCACCGCCCAAGAATTTCAGGCATGACTCTCATCCCCTCACCAAGAGGTGGTAAATAAGTAAGTAATTGTAACGACCAGAAAAATATAGATTGAAAAGAACATTGACATAAAGGGGTAAAATAGTAATTACACTCTTCATAACTAGAAACTAACCCAGAAACATCATTAAACTAATGTTTGATTAATATTATAAACTAGGATCATTAATAAAACCGCATATCTTAACTAGAAACATGATTAATAAATTAACCTATATAGCCAAACAAGACCTAACTCTAATATTTAATTTAGTTGGACTTATATAAAACCCATAAGCTAAATTAAAGACCAAGTTAAAACAAGATAAGACTTTAAAACTTATAGATAAATACCAACTACTAAATCTAATACAAATCTAACTTTTAAAATAAGTAAAATAAAACTAATTAAACAAAATAGATCTTAGAAACACATTAAAATTTGTGGGACCATCTAGGAAGAACAAGGAGAAGATTAAGAAACCTAAAAACTAGAAGAACATTAGCAGATCATCAATGGCAGCAAATCTCCAGCACCTTCATTGTGAGTTTTCCTTTAATCTTGTGTATTTACTTCCCATCTAATGTCATATCTTGGGGAATTCCTTTCCTTTATGCATGTAAAACCCTTCCCCATGATCTTACTAATAAAACCTAGAAATATTTCATGGCATCAATCACTTAGGTATATTAAATTGAGATATAAATCATTAAACAGACCAAGAACCAAGTATTGTGAATATCTGATGTAATTGGATACATAAATTGACCAAGTAATGGTGCACGAAACCCTAGGAGGTTTAACTGAACCTCCCTAAAAAATCCCAAACCCTAAAACCTTTTCTTGTGCACCGGCGGCCTAACCGGTGTGCCGGTTAGCCTGCCAGATGCAGAAGACACCAATCCAAGCAGGGCAGGTCACTGCCTAGCCTACTGGATACCATCCGGGGTGTCGGTGGACCCTGCCGGATGCCCTGACCTAACCAGACCATTTTCGTAGCCCAACCGGCGTGCCGGGACCCTGCCGGTTGAGCCAAGGCAACCATGTCCTTTCGAATGACCCAACCGGCGTGCCGGAAGCCTACCGGACCCTGCCGGTTGAGTCATCCCTTCATATAATTGATTATAATTCTTCACATTGATCAATTATCCATTCTCTTACATGGTTGAGCCACTCCCTCTCCACATTAAACCTCTTTACCTACTAATCCAACTATCCTTTCACTATCCTAAACCTTTCAACCTATTGGTCTAAACATCCTTGGATTATACTGAATTAACCTTACCTTCACCATTGATTTTTTGACCAATTACTGAAAGTACCTTTGACCTAACCTATTTCAATGATTCCTATGAATTAGTATGATCCTATTAACCCTCTAAATGAGATAAGTAACCTTATAGATTGAATGAAGTCGATAGTATACTTGTTATTATGAGATTTAATTGTTGTATGCATTAACCATGAGATCTTAGCTTTGTTTGATGTTATTGTGAGAACATCTTAAATCCATAAAACTTATCCTGTTTAAACTATATTATGTATAATTTCATTATCATGTACCTTGTGCTTCAGACCATATATTTTGGTTATATATTATGTGATTATTATTAACGTAGTATCATGAGATTGTGCTCATGTTCATGCTGATGTGAATATATGTGATGTGTTATTATTGTGTTTGACCTGCATTAATAAACGGACCAGAATCAATGAATTGCATATGAAATCCCAGCCGAGAAGGCTTTTATCTTTAACTTTACCAATTATTATGTACACTGCTTGAGATTCAAATTCAAGGCAGGTCATACCAACTTTTCAGTCCATTAAGAGACTATTATTCGCACAAGGTGAGAGGTATGGGACTCAAATTACTTGTGGTAAGATGAAAACATTTGGGATATACCTTATATGGAATTCCAAATTTGAATCATAAGAGTCAACCTTTTGGTATTCGGATTATTCACTTTTCTACTGGAGTTAGTCCTAATTATGTGATACCTTGGATTTTTGCAATACCCTATCGAAAATAAGTGAGGGAATTGTGCCCTCTTGGTCGAAAGCCCTTAAAACTATGATGCGCACATAAAATATCTTACGTTGAGAGTGGCCGTGTATGCGGGGGGAATGGCTCGAGAAGACATTCTTGCTCAGTGTATTGATTGATTAGTGTGGGGATTTGAGCCATTCAAATACCAGGCTTCATGCATATTTCATTATCATGTGTTTGTTGACATTATTGAGGTTATCTTATGTATGATGCACAAGATATGATTATCATACAGACTTATAGAATGATAATATGACCATGTGATATCCTTTGGATACAGACTGAGGTGAGATTTGGTGAGAGAACATATTGATGTTTATTTTTCTTTATCATCATTATTGAGATTTCATTAGCATATTATATATTTTAGAACATCATTATTATATATTATATTTTGTTGTAGCATTGGGTGTTGAGTAAATACCTTGTTTTAAAGGTCTACTCACACGAGCTTTGCCTTACGGATGTTATGTTGTTGCTTTTCAGGTTATTTAAGGAAGATAGACCACAAAAGGGAGCTTTGGGAATGGGAATCTAAAGATAGAATTTTAGAATATTATTGTTGTAGATTACTTAGTTTAATTTTCAGAATTTGTAAGTTAAAGAACATTGTTATTAACAATATTATATTTTATTTGAACTGTGTATTATACTTCCGCTTATGTTCTTATATTGCTATCTACTCCCATAGAAATATGGGGTGAGAGTCGCAATCCGACCCGGTTATGGATCCAGAGATCTTGACTGGTTTGGGTCATGACAGTAATCAAAGTCAAAGTAAACCAAACCATTAAATTAAGTGATTACCTGACTATTGCAATCCATAGGTGTGTGTGGGAGTCTCCTATCTCGATCCACCCTCAGAGTCTAGTAGAATACACAGCGAAACCTGAAAATGTGATTAACGAAGGGTAAGTTATTGTAATGACCCTAACCCATAAATACTATTATTTATTAATTAATTTAGGATTTATTTAAACAAGATTGATTAGTGAGAGATCAGGGAGGGTAAATTAGAAATTTCATGTGATTAGTGGTGTTTAATGTAATGACCTAAAACCTTTAAATTCATTTCCTCCTTATTTAATTTATCTACTTGACTATTCTATTTTGATATGTTACATGGTTTGTGTATTTAATTAATGCTAATGGCATTTTTGTAATTAAACATTGTAGCTAGGGGCCTTAGTATTATTAGGTGACTTTTGGGGTTAAACAAGTAAATGGTTTTTCTCCCCAACCATTCGAAAGCACGAATTGCGCATTGATTTGGTCGTGCGTTCGTGGCTGATATGTGGAGGAGAGATGAGAGAGAAGTGGGGAGCTAACTCCCTATATCTCTAACCTCTCCGTCCGTTGAAGCACAAGAGCTTGCGTTTGTGAGAGAAATAGAATTTGTGAAGAGAAACTGAGTCTGAGAGAGAGAAATTGAGAAAGAGAGATAGAGAGTTGAGAGACTGTGAAGCTGTCCTCTGTTTCAGAGAAGAGGAGACGAAGAAGAAGAGAAGGCTAGAGGAATGTTGTACCAGAGATTACATGTTTTTAACCTCAAGCATTAGAGAGATTGTACGTAGTTTATTCTGTATAATTCTTATTTTTTATACATGATCTTTCTGTTAAATTTAAAAGAAATCACATGATATCCATGGAATAATGTTTAGCATTTATTACATGATCAGTTGCTTGATTTCTATAGTTATTAAATTAAGAGAGAGCATGATGAAATCTATGTTAAAATTCATGTTTAGTTAATCGTATTTATGTATGATGTTTGAACTGCCATGATTAACCCAGAAATTGTGAATGTTACTCTTCGGTAGGTGTGTCGGTACACCAACGGGCCTACCGATGGTGTTAATTTATAATTTTCTGAGCTCGTCGATAGGCATTGGTGTACCGACCGCATCATCGACAGAGTATTTCTAACACGCGTCGGTAGGCGTCGGTACACCAATCGGCCTACCGACAGGGACCTAAGTATTGTAGACTTGAGTTGGTGGGTAGGCGTGGGTACACCGACAGGCCTACCGAAAGGGGATTTTTAAGGCTGATCGGTAGGTGTCAGTACATGAACAGACCTACCGACAGTAGACCTTTATTGCTCTTCGGTAGGCGTCTGTCTGTACACCAAAGGAGGATTTGACTGTCTTGCTCAGTAGAGGTCGGTACACCGATGTACTGATGGGACTACCGACATGGTATTACAATTACTAATCAGTAAATAAGATTACGAGAATTGGGTTGGTCGGTAGACCTCGGTACACCGACAGGCCTACCGACAGTATATATGTGAGTTAGGAATTGAGTTGATCTGTAGGCGTTGGCACACCGACGGGCCTACCGATGGAAATGGTTTGTACAGAACTACTGTTCTTAGGAGAGTTTAAGGGTTTGGATGTCGGTATTGGTTCAGACTTAATTGTGTGATTGGCACGTACTAACCTACTGAACACACTCCTTAGATGAGTCTCCAGTTTGGAAACATTTGTGTAAATTTTATTACTGACCTTTGATTACATGTCATTAGTACTTGAATGATGGAATCCAATGGATTAATGACGTGTATGGACGCATGGATAGTTTCCAAGGGAGATTATCATTTGTGTCCTACGGAAATTGATGCATGCATACTATGTTCATGTGAGTTGTCACGTGTGCCTGGGAGGTGAAAATAATAGGTTGTCTAAACCTATAGGTTGAAAGGCCTACAAAATAAGTATGGAAATCATAGTTGATTCCATAGGTCAGCGTTGGACCTTGAGTATTGTAGACTCTACAGTTAGCAAATGGTGGCCTTCATACCATGGGTTAGCGCCAGGAACGAAGAGAGGGACTGCCGATTGTTCCTGGTGACTACAGTCCCGAAACCTTATGAGTTACTAAAGCTGCAATGAGGGACACTTAACATTACACAAAAATATAGACATTTTCATACTGCATTGTATTCTTTGACTGAGCATCCATTAGAACATCTGAATGGTTTACATACATTATACTCATCACTTAACTGCATCATTTATATTCGTGTATCATATTGTTTATCTATGATCTTTAGAATCATGTATAAGAATGAGAATGGGGGACAAAATCATGCTTACTGGGCATTCAAAGCTCGCGTAACATTTATGTTGCCGGTTGAGCTAGAGATGATGAATTCATGTACCATTTTACCGTTTTCATGTTATGAGATTTTATCCATGTATTTATTTTCCTTTCGTTTGTTTGAACTGAGTTTCAGTAGATTGAGAAGTTGTAATAGGGCTCTGCTGAAGCCTGTTGACTATTTGTATTCACTTTGATTATAAATTATTTTCCTTTGCTTCGACTACTCTGATGTGAATTAATTGAGATCGTTATCTCATGCCTTTTTATGATACGGATATTCGGGTCCAGAAATGGATCCCGAAGGTCTCACCTCGAGATCCGTGCCATTCCACCTAGGGATTCGTGTTACTAGATCTGGGGCTCGAAAAATTTGTATCAGAGCTCTATGGTTTTTCATTAGAGTAAGTTTTTAAAGACTATAGAACTTAGGAATCACATAGAAACCAGAAGTTAGGATGGAAGAACATCGAAATCTAAATTTAGGTTGTGTGTTGATTGCTTTATGTGAACACTTATACATGCGAACATTAGAGTAGAAGGAATGAGATTAGAAATCTAATTATTTTATGTGGGACTGTAGATGGTTGGAAGAAGGGGAAGACTATCTACAGGGGAGGCTTCATCCTCTAGTACTATAGATGGCTCAGATCCTCAGCTCGTTGGTGTCTACCAAATCTTGGAGGACATCGCTACGATCTAGCGGGATCAGATGCAGCGGACGAAGCAGAGGCAGACTGTGGTGGCTCCTATTGCGTGGCTGGAGTGGTTCAAGTAGTTATCGCCACCGACTTATGGAGGATTGGGTAAGCCGAGTGAGGCTTAGGATTGGATCCTCGACGTGGAGAGGATTTTCCGCACTATGCGATGTCGAAATGATCAGCGTCTATCGCTAGCCACCTTCATGCTGAAGGGAGAGGCTTTGAACTGGTGGGACATCGTAGAGCGGGCTCACGCTGCGACCATGACGTGGGAGTCTTTCCGAGAGCAGTTCTTGAATACGTACCTACCAACTAGTTATCGTCGACAGATGGCTCTGAACTTCATGCGGCTGGAGCAAGGTTCTCATACCATGGCACAATATGAGGCTAGATTTTCCATGATGTCGCGGTATGCTCCACATATGGTGGTGAACGAAGTGGATAAAGCCGCTATGTTCGAAGAGAGCTTGCGAGTAGCCGTGCGATCCAGGGTGGTGCCCCAGAGACTCAAGACCTATGAGAGTGTTCTGGAGTGTGTGTGGTACGTGGAGAGAGACTTGGAAAGGGCTATGGAGAAGAGGGACAAGGCTAAGTAGAATAAGGACAGTCGCTACCAGCCTTACCAGCAGAGACAGGGATCTGACCGACGTCAGAGAAATGATAGACCTATTAGGACTCCACCTACTGTTATAGCTACCCCAGTAACTCGGGACGCTCAGCGACAGCCTTTGCAGTCTCGGCAACAACAGTTTTACCAGCACAACCGACAGGTATGCTACAACTACGGGAAACCAGGACACGTGGAACGGAACTGCCATCTTGCGATGAGGATGGATGGAAGACAGGCTCCTGATCACCCAGCGCCAAATCGCAGAGACAATGCCATGGCTAGCACATCATTTTCTCCTAGGGACGACCGTGCTTCGAACGTAGTTGTCGAAGGTATACTACATCTATTCCATACCCCTACACATGTTCCCTTTGATTCTAGAGCGTCACATTCTTTTATTTCCAGTTCATTCATGCTAATCTTGGGTCTAGAACCTAGTGTGCTAGAGACTCCATTACATGTGGTTAACCCAGTAGAAGGGACAGCTACTCTACATCGGGTGTGTCTCGCCTGTGTGGTTAGATTAGGGGACTAGAACTTGGAGGCCGACCGGATCATATTAGATATGGTGGACTTCGATGTGATCTTTGGCATGGACTGGCTTACTGCCTATCGTGATAGAGTTGATTGCTTCGAGAAGACCGTTGTCTTCAATCTCCTTGGGGGTAGGCGATTCACATTTCTCGGGACAGAGAAGGATGTGTATCAGACAGAATTCTTGGGTGCAGCGGATGGGGGACAGCAGTTATCTTTAAGGGATATTCCCACAATCCGAGACTACGGTTTTGTTTTCCAAGAGATTTCATGTTTGCCAGCTATGAGAGATGTATACTTCTACATAGAATTGATGCCCGATACTTCTCCTATTTCACTTGCAACCTATCGGATGGCTCCGACAGAGTTACACGACTTGAAAGAGCAACTAGACTGATTGAGTTCTCTTGGCTTCATCAAGCTGAGTACGTCTCCGTAGGGTGCACCAGTGCTATTTGTTAAGAAAAAGGACGGATCATGTCATCCCTGTGTAGACTATAGGTAGTTGAATCGGGTCACAGTGAAGAACAAGTACCCTCTGCCCAGGATAGATGGTCTGTTCGATCAGTTGAGAGGAGCCCAGTACTTCTCCAAGATAGACTTGAGGTCAACATAGCATCAGTGGAGGATCAGGGAGGAAGATATCCACAAGACGACCTTTCGCACTTAATATGGATGTTACAAGTTCGTAGTGATGCCATTTGGGTTGACGAATGCGCCAGCGACATTCATGGATCTGATGTACCGTGTGTTCAGACCTTATTTGGAACAGTTTGTTATTATCTCTGTAGACGACATTTTGATTTACTCGATGTCTAGAGAGCAGCATGATGAGCACCTCAAGATAGTATTGCAGACTCTGCCTGAGCACCAGTTGTACGCCATGTTGGATAAGTGCGACTTCTAGAGGGAAGAGGTGAAGTTTCTTGGGCATGTGGTTTCCAGGAGTGGCATCTCCATGGATTCATCGAAGGTGGTTGCAGTTCTAGGTTGGGAGAGACCGAAGAATGCACCAGAGATCAGGAGCTTCCTCAGTGTGGCGGGTTACTACAGGAAGTTTATCGAGGAGTTTTCCACCATAGCAGCACCTTTGACCCGACTGACCAGGAAGGAGGTGAGATTCGACTGGAATGATCAGTGTAAGGCAGCATTTGAGGAGTTAAAGAAGAGATTGACTGCAGCTCTAGTTCTTGTCATACCAGTCAGTGGCCAGAAGATGGAGGTTTGTACAGATGCATCCTTGCAGGGATTGGGTGCAGTTCGTATGCATAATAGGACAGTTGTGGTTATGCATCGGCGATAACTTAAGACTCATGAGCGTAACTACCCTGCTCATGATCTTGAGTTGGCCGCAGTGGTCTTTGACCTAAAGTTATGGTGATACTATCTGTATGGAGAGGAGTTCGAGTTGTTTTCAGACCATTAAAGTCTGAAATACATCTTCACTTAAAGGGACCTCAACATGCGCCAGAGGAGGTGGATTAAGTTGTTGAACGACTATATTTCGACACTCAACTATCATCCTGGGAAGGTGAACGTTGTTGCTAATGCATTGAGTCTTAGACCTCGTGGAGTGCTAGTTCATTTGATGCACCAGGTGTGGAGTCTATGTCGTGCCTTAGCAGATCTGAGAGTTCAACCAGTGGATAGACTCGGAGGGAGCATTATGTTTAGTTTGGTTGCCAAGCCCTCTTTGGAGCTTCGTATTGTGGCTAGTTAGAGGACAGATCACGAGTTCCAGTTGCTAGTTGCAGATGACGGAAATCCATAGTTGTCTATACACGCAGATGGGCTGATCATGTACCAAGGTAGAATTTGTGTGCCAGATGACCAACAGATCAGGAAAGATATCCTAGAGGAGTCACATAGTTTGCGGTATTCTATACATCTAGTTAGTATGAAGATGTACCATGATCTGAGGGTGAACTTCTGGTGGTTAGGAATGAAGAAGGAGATAGCTCAGTTTTTGTAGTGAAATGCCTCACTTGTTAGCAGGTAAAGGCCGGGCACCAGAGATCAGCTGGACTATTGCAGCCTCTACCTATATCTGAGTGAAAGTAGGAGCACATCACTATGGACTTCGTAGTGGGTTTGCCAAAGACACGGGGTACACTGGATTCGATTTGGGTGATGGTAGACCGCTCACCAAGTCCGCTCATTTCTTGCCAGTTAGGACTTCAGCTACAGAAGAGGAGATCACTAGGCTTTATGTACGGGAGATAGTGCAACTTCACGATGTGCTAGTCAGCATAGTCTCAGACCGTGGTTCACTTTTCACGTCAATGTTCTAGGAGAGTTTGTAGAGGGCCATGGATAATCAGTTAGACTTCAGTACAGCCTACCATCCCCAAACAGACGGTCAGACTAAGAGGGTGAATCAAATGCTGGAGGATATGCTGCGAGCTTGTGTGATGGACTTCGATGGTAGTTGGGGAGAACATCTACCTCTGGTGGAATTCTTTTACAATAACAACTATCACTCGAGTATTGGCATGGCTCCTTTTGAGGCACTGTATGGGAGGCAGTATTGTTCACCTGTCTGTTGAGCAGAAGTTGGTGAGAGCAGTATTCTTGGACCTGAGCTCGTCCAAGAGACCACTGATAAGGTGAAGCTGATCAGAGAGAGACTAAAAATGGCACAGAGTAGACAGAAGAGCTACGCTGATCGAAGGAGGAGAGACCTTGAGTTTGCTGTTAGGGAACATGTCTTTCTCAAGGTGTCTCCGATGAAGGGGCTTATGTGCTTCGGCCATAAAGGGAAGCTTGCTCCGAGGTATGGTGGACCATTCCAAGTACTTGAGCGCATTGGACGAGTGGCGTATAGAGTAGCTCTACCTACGCATCTTTCGGCCATACACGATGTATTCCATGTGTCACTATTGCAGAAGTATGAGCCCGACCCGTCACATGTTCTAGACTGGAGTCAGTTGCAACGACGAAAAGATGTATTATACGTAAAGCAACCTATGCGAGTTCTGGATAGGAAGGAACAAGTTGAGAACCAAGACTATACCTTTGGTGAAGATTCAGTGGAGTCATCATGACGAATCTGAAGCTTCCTGGGAGTTAGAGTCCGAGATTCGGGAATGTTACCCTCAACTGTTCACGAACTAAGGTGCATAATTTTGGGGACGAAAATCTTTTAAGGGGGGTAGGTTGTAATGAGCTAAAACCTTTAAATTTATTTCCTCCTTATTTAACTTATCTACATGACTATTCTATTTTGATACGTTATATGGTTTGTGTATTTAATTAATGCTAAGGGGATTTTCATAATTAAACATTGTAGCTAGGGGCCTTAGTATTATTAGGTGACTATTGGGGTTAAACTTGTAAATGGGTTTTCTCCCCAACAATTCGAAAGCACGAACTGTGCGTTGATTTGGCCGTGCGTTCGTGGCTGATACGTGGAGGAGAGATGAGAGAGAAGTGGGGAGCTAACTCCCTATATCTATAACCTCTCCGTCTGTTAAAGCACAAGGGCTTGCGTTTGTGAGAGAAATAGAATTTGTGAAAGAAACTGAGTCTGAGAGAGAAATTGAGAAAGAGAGATTGATAGTTGAGAGAATCTGAAGCTAGCCTCTATTTCAGAGAAGATGAGAGGAAGAAGAAGTGAATGCTAGAGGAAGGTTGTACCAGAGATTACATGTTTTCAATCTCAAGCACTAGAAAGATTGTAAGTAGTTTATTTTGTATAGTTCTTAATTTTTATACATGATTGTTCTGTTAAATTTAAGAGAAATCACATGATATCCATAGAATAATGTTTAGCATTTATAGCATGATCAGTTGCTTGATTCCTATAGTTATCAACTTAAGAGAGAGCATGATGAAATCTATGTTAAAATTCATGTTCAGTTAATCGTATTTATGTATGATGTTTGAACTGCCATGAGTAACCCAGAAATTGTGAATGTTACTCATCGGTAGGTGTGTTGATACACCGACGAGCATACCGATGGTGTTAATTTATAATTTTTGAGATCATCAGTAGGCATCGGTACATTGACCGCGCCATTGGCAGAGTATTTCTGACATGCGTCGGTAGGCGTTGGTACACCGATCGACCTACCGATAAGGATCCACCCATATCGGGATTCGGGCACCGTGATCTGGGGCGTTACAGTTTGGTATCAGAGCTCTAGGTTAAGTTTCCTAGGGTGTAGTGTAGAGAACATAGGGGTGAAAAACTAAGATCCACGTGTTTGCAATTGTATGTTGAGTTTATAACATGATTGTATGTTTATTTGTATGACTGTTTAAGCATGTGAACTGTAGGATAGAAGACTGAACTTTTGTTTTGGGTTTGTAGATGGCAGGTAAGAAGAGAGCAGGAGGTGAGGGATCATCTTCCGAGGCTAGGGTTGATGCCGACCCTCAGTTGGCTAGAGTTTATCAGATCCTTGGAGACATGGCAACTCTCCAAAGAGATCAGATGGACTGGCAGGCTAGTACTGAACAGAAAAGAACAATAGTAACTCCTGTTGTGTTGTTGGAAAAGTTCAAGAAACTTACTCCACCAGTATTTGAAGGTCTAGGAGAACCAATACAGGCTCAGAACTGGTTGA
>JAUPMG010297475.1:0-17079 GCA_031762675.1 Pachysandra terminalis | reverse complement strand
AGCTGTCAATGGTTGCACTCTCTGGGTGTATTTGGGTGCAGGCTTTTGTTGTAGCATTGGAAACCAAGTAAGTATCTTCACCATTAACAGTGATCACTGATGATATTTATAAAAATGTAAATTGTCAATTCCGTTTTCTGTTTTCTTTTCCCCTCTTTCTTTCTTCAACATCCTTTAATTTTTTTATTTTTTTATTTTTTTTTTAAATCGAGTGGTGAAGAAGGGATAAGGCAGGTCCCTAGTAAGCTCTGAAAAATTTAGCATCCTCTTCGATGAATGTAGATTCTAGCAGATGAGTAGGGAAATTAGGATAATACATCATAGACAAAAAAAAAAGATCACTAGTCCATATACATGAAAACTGTTGCAAACAATGGAGGAAAGCTTTTGTTACTCCATGGCATTTTCTCTCTCTTAGAGTTGGGGTGCAACTTTGGGGCGGGATAACCTGAACCCAAACCGACCCAGCCCGACTTTGGGTCGGTTTGGGTTGGGTTTCATATCATTTCGGGTTTAGGGTTTGGGTTGAAAAAAGCCAACCCGAATTAATTCGGTTCGGTTTTGGGTTAGGGCTTCGGGTAACCCGACCCAACTCAAAACCCAAACTGAATTAACCCGGTTAATATTAGAAGTATGGTTTGATAACATTGTTTAATAACAATATGCTTTGTTGCAGTTGAATGTGTTGGGTAACTTAGATTTGATTTTTTTTAGTATTTGCACATTGTTCAAGTTGGTTTAAGCAAAATATACGACTCAAGTTGTGATTGTGCTTATAAACCTGAATTAACCCGACCCAAACCAACCCGAAATTGCATTTACAAAATAAAATCGGTTTGGTATTTCGGTTTCATAGTTTGGGTTTCAAATCGGGTTGGGTTTGGGTTTGGGTCGGCCTTCAAGGAGATCAGTTTGGGGTTAAGACCATGAGTTGAGCTTTTTTATGGCTACAATGCTTCACACGAATCTTAACCGAGTCAACTCATAAGGATCTTCATGATTTATTTCTAGATGCTCAAAGCTAACTCAATGATTGTGCTTATAAACCTGAATTAACCCGACCCAAACCAACCCGAAATTGCATTTACAAAATAAAATCGGTTTGGTATTTCGGTTTCATAGTTTGGGTTTCAAATCGGGTTGGGTTTGGGTTTGGGTCGACCTTCAAGGAGATCAGCTTGGGGTTAAGACCATGAGATGAGCTTTTTCATGGCTACAATGCTTCACACGAATCTTAACCGAGTCAAATCATAAGGATCTTCATGATTTATTTCTAGATGCTCAAAGCTAACTCAAGATCTTAGGAGAAAGTTGAAATGAAACTGCTCAGCTTCTGAACTGCTGGATTTATGTTTAAAATATGCAGTTCCTTCACAATGCTGCAACATCTTGCGATATGGGGGAATTTGGCCGCCTTTTATGTCATCAACTTTGTACTCAGTGCCATTCCATCATTAGATATGTACACCATCATGTTCCGACT
Source organism: Pachysandra terminalis (assembly GCA_031762675.1). Classification (NCBI taxonomy): domain Eukaryota; kingdom Viridiplantae; phylum Streptophyta; class Magnoliopsida; order Buxales; family Buxaceae; genus Pachysandra; species Pachysandra terminalis. The sequence continues at coordinate 15,596 of JAUPMG010297475.1, read as the reverse complement.
ATGCAGACAGCCATATTATTGGATAACAATATTTGTGAGTATATACTATCTTTCATTTCCGTCTCAGATTTGTAGCTATTTACTGAAGGAAGCTGTCTTTATGGTTTCTCAGCTAACCGTCGCAGCAGGGATGGGTCCAGTGCTAGCTCTCAAGTATATCCGCCATATATACAGACCCAATGCCATTGATATACTGCAGCGAGCGGAATATTCAGGCATACCGGTCTTATCTCCGGCAAACACGGAGCCAGAGCCAAGGTCCATAGAAGAGAACCTCTCTCCTTCCTCTGTAAGTAAACCCAATAATAGCAGCCTGGCGCATGCACCCTTACTATCGGATTCCATAATTGGCTCCAGATCTGCCAGATCTGAGACACAATGATTTCATTCAGTTCACACAGTCCCGGTTATCGTCTTCAAGCGATTTTGGAAACAATAAGAACAATTGACGCTTGAAGCCTTACAGAGCTATACAAGTTACTAAACCATAACTTGTCAACATGATTGGGAGTATCTGGCAAAATACAAGTTGGAGGATTTTGCACAGCTACTGCCACTATTTTTTTGTTTGTATGAACATGCATGCAGGTCGTTAAATTTTATTATCTGATGGAATCAGGAACTACATCAAGGTTTATTGGGTGTTTGGTTGTAGCAATTGGTTTGATCTAAACCGAAAACCAAACCGGAAAAAGTCGGTTTGTTTTTTGGTTTGGTTTGGTTTCTGGTTTAGTGCAATGTAATTCAATTTGATTTTGGTTTGACCACTAAATCGAACCAAACTGGTCGAATTGATTCTCAAGAGAGTATGATATACACTTTTCTTCATTGAAACATCTGTGTCCCAGGTTCTCAGTACTGCAATTCTCTAAGCAATTAAGTATTCACTATGACCACGTAATAGTTAAGGTTACGTGTCAACCATCTTGTGGAGCTATGTCATGGAATCACAGGAAACTCATGGCCATTCCTCTCGGTATGGAATACGACATTAATTCAGTTTCTCCTTTCTCAATGGGCATTCATGGAAAGTCCTATGCCTCGGCTCTGAAACCATTTGTGAATAATAATATAATAAAGGCAACTGTTTACTTGAAGAAAATAGTATTAGGTAAATATATTTATTTAAGTGCTTATGAAAGTTTAGGGGGGTAAAATAGGTATTATAAAAATACTATTAAAATTTTAAAATAATATTTATTTGAGTGTTTATAAAGTTAAGGAGTAAAATAGGTATTATGAAAATATTACTAAAGTTTAAAAATAGGTTCCACATAAGTGATACGATAGGAGAAGCTGCTCTCAGGGCATCAGCTTTTCCTTATGGGTAGCATTCCTCTCCTACTTATGGGTAAGCACCATGGTTTCAAGGATCAGTTTGAATCAGCCGGTCTGTATCGGAATCTACTGCTTATGGGTAAGTACCATGGTTTCAAGGATCAGTTTGAATCAGTAGGTCCGTATTGGAATCAGTCTGGATCGATCCGATCCTAAGCCATGATACAACTATTGTGATCTTAAGCCATGATACAACTATTGTATCAAGTGGCTTTGGATTGGATCGATCCAACTGATACCAATTCGGATTGACCGTCCAGTGAATGGATCGAACCGATCCATTGATCCAATTTTTTTTTTTTAAATTTATAAAATCAATGATCTAATAAGTATATCGGCTTTGACCAGTCTGATACCAATCGGTCCCGATCGGTATCGTCGATCTAGTGATCGGTATCACCGTTTTGGCAACCGGTCCGGTTAGTCCAAATTTTATTTTTTTAAAGGAAGAGCCAACTTTTGGATTGGCCTGTATCACCAGTCCGGATCAGTTTGGCCGGGACCGGCCTAATCCAAGATCCCGAAACTTAAAACCCTGGTAAGCACTTACCCATTAAGTGTTACCAAACACTATTAATTTTAAAAAGTACTCCAATAAATTATAGGCTGAAATTTGGACTTATATATGCCGGGACCAATAAGACTTTTCTTGATCCTTCTTAAGAGGATAATAATAATAATAATGTTAATACTTAGAAATTTGGCTTGTTCGATAAGGACAAGAGATGGAAAGTGTCTCTATCTCACTGGCAAGGTAACGTAAGCATGGGCTGCTTCCTTGCTCCACACCACTTATTGACAAGTCCCCACCTAACCATACACATTAGTACATTATTTACACACTCCCTCACCTTTCCTTTCTTCTATGTGGTACTGAGCAGAGTACTGATTCACTACAACATCCTCACTGCCACTCTGCCCCCTCCATACCAAACAGACCCCATTGTCCCACCACGGTGTTCACCATGCTGCCCAACCAACCCAACCCATCTAAACGTGACATAGTGACTCGACACAAAAGAATAGCCAGCGATGATACTATGGTACTCCCCCCCATGCCTTTACATCGTTCTCCTCCTAATCTAACCGTCTGATTCTTGCGATTACTTTCAGTGAAATACTTGTATTGGGGCCCACCAGTCTATAAACTAGGACTCCCACGAACCTTGCCTGTTTGCCACGATACCTCACCCACGTCTTGTAATTTAGGGGTGCAACTTGGGTCGGGAACTTTAGACCGATTTGGGTTGGGTTTTATATCACTTTGGACACGATTCGGTTTGGTTCGGGTTGATGTCAACTCAAAACCAAACCAACACTGATGAAGGTCAATCTACAATCGAACAAACCGGATATCTTAACCCAAAAACCGAATCGATCTAAAATGAAAAACCCAAAACACAAACATACCCAACTCAAATTGTAGTTTCGGTTCGGTTTGAAACTATATAAATTATAGTTTGGGTTTCGATTTGGTTAACATACACTATAGTTATTAACACTATAGTTTGGGTTTCGGTTTAGTTCGATTTGACCGAGGCTTCAACCCAAAACCAAACCTAACACTATAGTTCGGGTTTCAGTTTAGTTCAATTTAATCGAAGCTTCAACCCAAAACCGAACCGATCTAATACAGTTTTATAATTTCAAAACCAAAACCAAACCAAATATCTAAAACGCCAACCCAAACCAAACTAAAATTGGTTTGAGTCTTGACTTGGCTGGGTTTGGTTTTGGGTTCAACCGAGCCAAATTGTCCTATTTTGAATAGGTTTTGGATTAAGACTTCAAATAACCAGACCCAAACAGAATTAACCTGATTTATAATATAATGTAAATTTTAGAATTTATGGGTATATAAAAACCCTTCTAAATCTATACTACTTCTATATAAGCTCCTTGCTATTAATTTTATGTGATTGTGCTTTCAATCCGAATTAACCCAATCCAAAATTACAGTTTATCTATATAAGCTCCTTGCTATTAATTTTATGTGATTGTGCTTTCAATCCGAATTAACCCAATCCAAAATTACAGTTTAGGTTGGGTTAGGTTAAAGGTTTACAAAATAAAATCGGTTTGGTGTTTAGGTTTCATAGTTCGGATTTCAAATTGGATTGGATTGGATTTAGGTTGACCTTCAATAAGATCGGTTTGGAATTGGATTGAGATCAACTCGACCCAAACCGAACCGAGTTGACCCTATTTTGCATATTAGCCACGTAGCACCAAAATATCTGTAATGACAGCTAAGTTAACAACATAATAATGGAGATCTCAAACACGATTCTCGTTGCACAAAATCCATAGTTAGGTAGGTTTAACACGTAGATTACATTTTGTTTCGCAGAATACCCAAATTAAATATTAAAAAACAAAAACTGATAAAAGCAAACAGAAAAAAAAAAAAAACTAATAACAACAAACAATAATAATCATCAATCACATATACACAAATATACTGTATATATACGCGACTGATCTCTGATGTACGATTTCCCTACATCACCAGCTCGTTTACCCACTCCAAGTCAGGACAGCACCAACCATCATCATTGTTGTTGTTGGATTTGTTTTTATCGATGAAACTGTTCTTGTTCTTGTAGTTGTACTTGTAATCATCTTCGTTGAGAAATTCTCTAAACCCAAATTCAGATCCTTGTGGGGTGGAAGGAGATAGAACAAATTGTTGTTGTTCATCAGAAACATTAACCCAAGAGAGATTTTCATTGTTGAAACGAGTAAGAGTGGTTGAAGAAGCTGTAGAACCAAGATCCATGGCTTCAAGAGAGCTCACTAGCTCTGTAAGTGTATCTTTGTAAGTCAAAGTCCCAGGAAGAAACTGATCGAGTACGCTTGGATTGGCCAATCGAGAGAGTGGAGAAAACCCACATCTTGAACCATCAAACCCTCCGCCATTGTTGATCTGTGAGCGAGGAGGAGAGAGAGATGGAGATAATGGAGGAGAAAAATGAGAAATACCCATTAAAGTAGAAGTTGGAGAAGAAGCAATAGAGTGGCAGAGAACACAGCAGTGATTAATGGAAGAAGCAGAAGGAGAAGAAACTGAATTCGATTGAGGAGAATGAGGTTGTTGGGAATTCATCAAAGGCAAGACACGAAGCTGACGAGGTGTGTGAGCGAAGAAGCAAACCTTTCTCTTACAGTTCTTCCCGTCTTTGCATGCTTGAGTCCTGTAACGAGAAGGATGAAGCCAGCATTCGAAAACCCCATGAGCGAATTCACAAGCGTCGCCATGGCTACACCCTCCACGGCGAAAGTCAGAGCAGACGTGGCCGGAGTAATGAAACCTCCGGGGGTCTCTCCTCTTCGCCTTCTCGCCGGGGTGAGCGAAGGGGCAGTTGGTCCAGTCATGGCTACGGCTTCTCATGCATCGACGGACTTTGAACTCGTACATTCGGAACTCGTCAGAAGAGTAAGGATCGGAATAGGAGTTGGAATCGGAGTCTTCGTCGGTGCTGTTGTACGGGAGGAACTTCCGGAGTAATGCTTCTTCTTCCGATGAGGAGTTCTCCGGTAAGTATATAAATATATCGGTAGTGTTGTTGTTGTTGTCAGGCCGGCGGCTGAGGAGGCGGTGCGGTGGGACGTCATTGTCGATGCCTCGGAGGGGTTTCTTGCCGGAGAGGAGGTGGTGGTGGAGTTGAGGAGAGTGGCGTTGGTCTGCACACATGGTGGTCATCTTGAGAGAGATAGGAGAGAGAGTAGAGAGAGACTTGGCTGGGGTTAGAGAGAGAGAGGAGTGGAGGAGTTTAAAAGCAAGGAAGGGATGAGAGGAGGATGGCCTAAGGTATGGGGCAGATATGCGTGGCGGTTTTGCATTTAGGGTCTGCATGCAAAGCTCCGTATGTGTCAGCTCCACAATAATTTTGCCAACGCCAACTTTCTCTCTCTTTTGGTTTATATTTTTGTATTTTCTCATTCAAATAAAAAAAAAAGGGTAAAAAGGTAATTAGAAACCTCTAGAGTTTGGAATAAATACTAGGGACACCCTTGATATTTAAAGTATTACTTGGACACCCCTTAGTGGGATAACTCTATATTGGGCTAGGCTGGCCCATAGTAGCCCAACCCAACTTGAATAAAGACCAAATGGATCTCATTTAATTGGATTTGGGTTCAGTTTTAGGTACGACTATCAATAGGTCGGATCTAGATCTGGTACTGACTTAAATTTATTTAAATTTTTTGACTAAATCGAATCTTTAATTATTCGATTAGATGTTTATCGGGTTGGATTCTAATATGGATCCTTGGATCCATTTTATAATCGGATTCGAATCTTGGTATGCCTAGGCTGAATAACCCCAATAGGTTGCCCCAATGGTTAGTTGGTGCCACGGGAAGCGCCAAGTCTGGAGTTCAATTCTGCGAGGGCCGTTTCACTCGGGACCACTGGAAGATTACTTGGTCGTTAACTTCAGGGCTCCAAGGATTAGTCGTGATGTGCGCAAGCTAACCCGAACACCCAAGTTATCGAAAAAAAAAAAAAAAAGATTGGATTCCAATTAGATCACCCTTATAGTTTGGAATAAATAGCAGGAACACCCCTGGTATTTAAAGCATTCCTGGACACCCATTTGGTAGGATTAGCTGTATGTTGGGCTAGGCTAGCCCATAATAGCCCAACCCAACTTAAATAAAGACAAAATGCGTTTAATTTGATTTGATTTGCGTTTAGTTTTAGGTCCGAAGTTGTCTTTTGGAAGCCCATTTTAGTGAAATAGGGGTAGGGGGTTGCTTCTAAAGTTTGTGCTTGCGAGAAGCAATTAGCATTGATTTAAATTTAAGTAAAACTTCTAAAATGATAAAATTATCTTTTTAATTATATTAATTATTCTTTAAAAGACAAAAATATCCATCAAATACAATTTTTAGCCAATGACTTTGATTCAATGACCGTTTTTCACAAAGTCGTTCATATCGAAGCCCTTCCATTTATAGGAAGCTTTGCCGAACCAGCCCTAGGTTGGACTGAGTTTTAACTTTTAAAATATAGCTACGTTAGGCCTTGTTTGTGCTTTTGGCACTCGTTGCATAAGTGACTCAATGAAGCCACTTTTAATTTATCGAGTTGTTGAGTTTGAAAAAAAAATGTGTTTGGCTGGTAATACGAATAAGTTAAATAGCTTAACAAGACAACACACGTAGAACCTTTCTTAAAATAAAAGGATAATTAGAACCTGTCTCTCTTTTGGTTTATATTTTTGTATTTTCTCGTTAAAATAAAAAAATGGGTAAAAAGGTAATTAGAAACTTCTATAGTTTGGAATAAATACTAGGAACACCCTTGATGTTTAAAGTATTACTTGGACACCCCTTAGTGGGAGAGCTGTATATTGAGCTAGACCAGCCCATAATAGCCCAACCCAACTTTAATAAAGACGACATGGATCTAATTTAATTAGATTTGGGTTCTGTCTGGGTTTAGTTTTAGGTAGGACTGTCAATGGGTCGGATTTAGATCTAACTCAAATTTATTTAAATTTACCCGATTAAACCAAATCTTTAATTATCCGATTATATGTCCATCGGGTTGGATTCTGATCTGGATATTTGGATCCATTTTATAACCAGGTCTGGATTCGAATCTTGAAATACCTGGCCCGAATAAGATCCGAATCTGATTAGATACCTCTATAGTCCCCTGATATTTAAAGCATTACTTGGACACCCCTTTAGTAGGATTAGCTATATGTTGGGCTAGGCTAGCCCATAAGCGCCCAACCCAACTTGAATAAAGACCACATGGATCTAACTTAATTTTGTTTGCGTTTAGTTTTAGATCCGAAGTTGTGTTCGCACGAGATTCGGACTGTTTGTTTGTGTTTAGTTTTAGATCCGAAGTTGTGTTCGTACGAGATTCGGACTGCAGCCCAAAAGTCCAGGTTAGTGCCATGTTTATGATGGCTTCCTGAGGGCTAGGAAGCTCTTCCTAGACTAGAAAGGGATTTTCACCGAATGCTTAGGTGTTTGATGACACTGTTGAAAGTGGCTTTGGATGGAAGTGCTTCTTTGGAAAGCCCATTTTAGTGAAATAGGGGTAGGGTTGTTTCTAAATTAAAGTTTGTGTTTGCGGGAAGTAATTAGCATTGATTTAAATTTAAGTGAAACTTCTAAAATGACAAAATTATCTTTTTAATTATATTAAACATTCTTATAAAGACAAAAATATCCACCAAATACAATTTTTAGCCAATGACTTTGATTCAATGCCCTTTTTCACAAAGTCGTTCATATTGAAGCCCTTGCATTTATAGAAACCTTTGCGAAACAGGCCCTAGATTGGACTGACTTTTTACTTTTAAAATATAGTTACGTTTGGCTTGGTTTGTGCTTTTGGATAAGCACTCGTTGGATAAGTGACTCGATGGAACCATTTTTAAGTTATCCACGACATTAACGAGATAAACACATAGAACTTTTCTTAAGATTGAAAGATAAAAAATATTATTTTTAAAAAGTGTAGGATTGTGTTCAAGGTTAGAAGTGTCATTTTCAAAGCGTCATTAATGTTTAAAAACCACTTCCAATATATACTAAGGAAAAATGTTAAGAGCAACTTTTCCTTATGGATCATCTTCCTCTACTATTTATGCGTGGGACGTACCTGTTTACTATTACCAAAAACACAAATAACTTGAAAAGGTATTTTAATAAATTATAAGTTCCATTAAGTACTTAACTAAGCAGTGTCAAATGTAGCCTATTAGTCGTTGATTGCTTTTAATCGTCGGCTCATATGAATGTCAGTCTACTAGTTTTGTTTTTTGATCCTTGACATATTTCTTGCAAGGGAAGACATGAAAAAGTAGGAGAACCGGCAGAAGGATCACAAATTCATGAAAAGCATATATTTAGTTTGGGCAGGTGTACATAGAAAATTTTGAGATCAAAATATGCCATAAAACACACGAAATTTGTGCGTACAATACGTCAATACAAGCTCAAAAAATTATTCATTGAGTTGAGTAGAGGCTCAATCGAACAAATTTTAGATTGGACCGAGTCTAGCTAATGTAATTACCCAACCTAACCACAACAAGTGAGGTTATGGCAAACCCTAACCATTTGATATTTTCTTTTTTTGGTCTAGGACCCAGTATCTCCCCAAAGCTGACAACCAAGGGACTAATCACTGTCGCAACGGGTAGGCATTGGTAAATCGCTGGCCCAAAGAGTTTTTTCAAGGTGCAAAGACTCAAACTCGGGATCTTTCACCTCCACTCGAAGCAGTCACCTTGGGATCTAGTGCCCAACCACTAGACCAACCCCACTGGGTTTAATCATCCGATATTGAGTCTACCTAAAAACATGATTTTAATGATTGTACAAAATAAAATTCACTTGAGACGATTGGAGATGAAATCAATGTATGCTTACTTTTTTGAAAAGAAAATAGTATATTTCAATGAAAGCAAAAGCAGGGTTTTATTAAGAAAAAAAAAAAAAAAAATCATTGAAGATGATCAAAGGTAAAATTATTGCAAGTTAACTTTCTAAAAAAAAAAAGTAATAAACACGTGGCGTGTGCAGATATATGCCATCTATTCTGACTTTAATAAATTTGATGTTGTCAAATCAAGTGGTGTGCATCCGCCCATGCTACTAAACACGTGATATATACGAATGCACGCTACAATATCTGCTATTAGCAATATAGCTTATTCAGAAGGTCCCTTATTTCAAAATATACGACATAAATTGTAGTAAAAGCTATAAGCTATATAGCTAATTTGGAAGGTCCTTTATGTCAAAGTAGACGACATAGATTGGTTATGTACTAACATCATTCCTTTACTTTCGCATAGTACTTTTTGGCATTATCTAAACGGAGCCTTATATGGTAGAAAACTTATTTATATAACAAAAGCTCGACATGAGTTTAGAAGAAAATTGTTGGTGATATTTCGCTACAATTTTTTCAATAATATTAATCGTGCGACACCATGTGTACAAGGTTGGTATTGGTTAAGGTGAAAGCAGATTAAGGTAGAAGCCGGTTTAAGATTGTTATATCTCTTATTAGGGTTTTAGAAATGCTACATTATAAAAAAAATGAAATAAAGAAAAGAAATAATACAACTTGGTTTAGGGTTTAGGTCATAAATTTATATATATATTCGATCTAGTTCAATTTATTTTTGGGTTAAGTGAAGCCTTAATTGTTTTTTAAACCATAATCAAATTACCCGAACCAAAATAACATTGAATTGATCCGATCCCTTTTAGGTTTAAACCGAGCCAATTGACACCTCTAATCTCTACTCAACCCAATTGGGTCACTTATCTACTCATTTTAGGTTGTGTTTGACCCGGCTTATATAAGTATTTATTAAAGCACTTTTTAAAATTAAAAGTGTGTTTGGTAACGCCTAATGGGTAAGTACTTACTCATAAGCAATACAAAAAGGCTATCAAAGCTGTTGAGAACAGCTTCTCTTAACACTTACACGCGAAGCTATTTCTAAACTTTAGTAATATTTTCATAATACTTATTTTTATCCTTAAACTTTTGTAAGAACTTAAATATATATATATATATATTATTTTTAAACTTTAATAATATTTTCATAGTATTTATTTTATTCCTACACTTCATAAGCACTTAATAAATGTATTTATACCAACGGAGGTTGGCCCGAGTGGAAGGGGCTCGGATCGCTTAAGCAAGTGGTCTCAGTATCGAGTCCTTGTGGATGCAGCAAACCTTGTTGGGAGAGGTCTCCGCTTCGGCGCCCGACCGTACCTCGGAGGAATAGTCATGGGCGCGGCCTGGGGATACCTTGGGAAACAAAAAAAATAAAATAAATGTATTTATCAAATACTATTTTTTTCAAGTAAACAGTTTATTGTTGCTGTGGATAAGTGATCCCATTGAGCCACTTATACGATGAGTGCACATCCAAAAGCACAAGCCGGGTCAAACGCAGCCTTAGTGACCATTCGTCCGTTAAGCCGCTCAGCGGTTCAGGGATCAAGTCTCCTTGAACCACTCACAGAGAGCGAGAGAGAGGCTGTGCGATATATTTGGCAGCTTTGTTTCTACGAGATTGAGAATTAGATCGAAACAGCCGCGAAAGGTACACCAATGCCTTCCTTCGCCGCTCCATCCTCCGATGACGACGTACCGGTCATCGGCGATCCCTCCGACAACGGTTCAGATTACGAGGTCGAAGATAACGCCGTCGAGAACGAAGGCGAAGAGGCAGAAGCAGAAGATGCAGATGGAGAGGAAGAGGAAGAGGAAGAGGAAGGTGAAGAAGTAGAAGAAGAAGAAGAAGAAGAAGAAGAAGAAGAGGAAGGACAAGGAGAAGAAGAAGAAGAAGGAGAAAAAGGAGAAGAAGAAGAACAGATAGATGCTGATCTTTCAGTTAGCCCTACCGCAATTGATGAAGATCGAAAGGGTCAGTTAAATTACCAGTTAAAAAAGATTGTGTTTCTGTTCGATTCTTTATATTTTATGAGATTTATGAATAGTTCGTTTGTTTCTATTCTTTATTTACTTCCGTTTCCAATAATATCCATATCTGCCCCATTACTTTTATTTTGTTATGTATTATTGTCTGTATAGATGAGATTTTTAAATCAGACTTGTAAACAATAGGATTTTTAATGAGAAATGTATTCGAATTATGTAAACGTTGCATCTATATTCAAATATCCTGTTAAGATCCATTCAGCTTATAACATAAATACATTTGCCCCAAATTACGATGCTGAGAGCACATGCTAAAGTGAGTTTTGGGCTTCAGGACACTGGACGACATTGATTATTATTTTGTTTTGATCGTTTTTTTTTTAAAGACAAATTAGATGTAACTGCGTACATGGAATATCGGTGGTTAATTTATAAATTTCATAAGTTGATTGCAGTCAAGGATCGTTTTGAGAGTATCGGTGTGGATGTAGTTTGGAGCCCTTTTACTGTTTTTTTTTTCTTCCATAAAAGATATCTTGGAACCAAATAACTATCTCTCTCCACCGAACATCTGAGCTTAGGGAATGAATGGAGGATGAGTGATTTGGATTTGTGAGCGAAAAGGGATGATGAAGGTCTTGATTTTCATATTCTTCTTTTGCAGATGGATTTCCCTGTTATCCTGTCTATTGAGCTGTTGTCTTAAATTTTTTACTTTTTTTTAAAATTTAATTCGGCCATTTTACTGATGAAATTCATTATCACATCTTTGCTAATTATTTTTTTTATTTGGTGAACATTGCATACATACATAAATGTAATACGTAGAAGTTATTTTATTATATTATACTATATTATACCTACATATAGAAGAGCTGCATATATATCATCTAGAGTTAGGACTATTTAGTTCATTAGCATGCCTAGGATTGTGAGATGCAATGACTATAGAAGAGCTGCATATATACCATGGAGAAACATGTACAAGAACATAAACGGCCAGACGCTCAAGACGAGTGTCTAGCACTGCAGAAAACATAAATAAAGCATAACATAAAAAGAGAAGCACTCAATAGACCCAGAAAGGCCAGAGGATCCCAGTCACCCTCCATCATTGAAGATCAATCCGAAGATAGACCCACAACCATGGCCCTGCTAGCTCCTCCTCTAGCAAGCTGGTCAGCCACCCCGATCCCCGATCTAGGGGTATGAACGAATCAAGCCTCAATCAATCCACCTAGGTACCTAGCCATCCTGACCAAATGAGTATATCGGCACAGACAGGAGATTGCTCCTCTCATCCAGGAAATCACAGACTCCGAGTTGCCCTCTACAATCACATGCTGACTGTCCACACGAACTGCCTCCCTCAGCCCAGTAAGAAATACCATCATCTCCACCCTCATGGAGTCACCCAGTCCTATCGACCCCAAAAAAGCATGAGTAATCTGGCCATCGTGATCTCTAAAGACACACCCAATGCTTGAAGCCCCTGGGTTTCCTAAAGAGGACTCGTCAAAATTAATTTTACCACAATCTGATGCACCTGAGGAGATGTACGAGCCAACTCTGACCAACTCATCAAGATGTCTGACATAGATATCCCTCTAAAGGCAAGCAACACCACCATCCACGAACAAGCCAAACAAGCAATAGTGTCGATAATTTCTACTATTAACCTGCTCCTGTACTCGAAAATTCTCGAATTCCTCTCCCTCCACAGAATCCGAAGAGCCGCATGCCATATCCTTTGATACATCAGTCTGCCTCTCGCACCTAGTCCTAGGACACTCCACTAAACTAGCAATGTCTTGATATCACATGGCATGACCCAAAAAACCTCCAAATGATGAAGGAAGAAGCGCCGTATTTCCATGGCAACATGACAATGAATAAATAAATGATCAACTGATTCCCCCTCCTCTCTACACATGAAGCACATATCCGGTGATAAAGCACACTATGGCCAACTCCTTTGTAAATGGTCACATGTGTTGATCTTATGAAGAAGTGCAGTCTAAACAAAAGCCTTAACTCTAGGAGGGATGAAAGGTCTCCAGACACGACGATGAGGGAAGGGACGATAGGCGGATGCAAACGGAGGACCGAAAATAAGAACTGACTAAAAACACCCCACTACTGCAAGGACTCCAAACCCTCTGGTCACTTAGATCGGACCCAATAAAAACATCAACAAGGTCAGCAAATAAAGACCCAAGCTCAAGCAACTTAGGAGATCTCAAATCTCACCGGGATGCTTAGTTACAGACAAGGCCGGAAGGGGACCAAGAAAGAACCTCAGATACGAGCACCCCGAAGAGTAACGACCCTGAAAAGGCGTGGGTAGCTAACCGCAAGAGAGGATTCCCCCCACTTCATGTCTTTGACACACACACACACACACATATATATATATCCATTCTTGTTTGTTTACGTACGGTAGGAAATTTTATGTTATAGAGCTTGTTGGTTTCATGGATTAGTGATGTGCATAACTTTTGGTTGTGGGCTCCAATCTGTTAAAGAACTTTGGAATTATTGATTTGTGTTGAAGTCTTGGAAGGCAATCTGGTTAGGCAATGAAGGTTGCAAGCAAAGGAGTAAAGGATTAATTTGGGGATATGGCATTATACTACAGGTGTCTTGGGATTCTGATGCAGTGCTTAGGGAATAAAATTCAAACTTTTGGGGGTATTTGGTCTATTTGGATGTGATACGACTTCAGGGACAGCTTTTTTTTGATCAATAACAAAGAAAATATATTAAAAGAGGAGGAAAAAGTACAAGCAAAAAGAGGCAAGGTTCCCCAGGCTAGGGAACCACCAAAACCTCCCAAAAAACAAAAGAAGCGAAAAGAAAACAAAAGAAACAGGAGAAAACAGAGCCTTAAAATAGCAAATGCTTAAACAAGAAACTAAAGTACATCACCACCAAATTGGAGTCTTTATTTCTATATCATGGGAACTTGGTAGTTTAGTTAGCTTAGTCAACAAGTCGGACGCACAGAAATCACAATGACAACAAGGCGTGCTTGTGGTCATGTAGCTGATGGAGATATCCCGCAGATGAAGGTTTCCAAGAGCTTCAAATCAAATGAGAGGAATTGAGGCATCAACAAACTTCTGATCATGATTAGAGCTGTAAATAGGGTGAGTTAGGCTGGGTCTAATCAGTTTGGGATCGGTCCAATCTAAAATAAGTTGGCCCGAACCCAGCCCAACCCGAACTGAACCGAAAACTATTGAGCTCGAACCTAGCTCAAACTCAATTTTTTGAGTTTAGACTACGTTTGGGTCAGCTCGTATTAAACGCATGCTTTATGGAACGGTTGAAAGAAAATTTGAAGTAATTTATTTTGTCATGATGAGGTTCTTGTAAGAGTTTCCAATACCTAAGTTGGCTGTTGACGATGATTAGAGACTTAGAATTAGGGTTTCAATGTCTTAAAGATGTTATAATATAAGCCGTTGGATTCGTCTGGGCCGGGCCTCTGGGATGTTCAAACTTTTACCTGAACCTTGGCTAAAAAATGTGCCTGGACTGAGCCCAGACCCAAATTAACTAATATTCAGGTTCTTATTAGGATTGGATTGGGTGAGCTGTGACAAAGTTATAGCTCTAATCACGGTGATAGAGATGATCATAATACTCATGGGAAATCGGGAACCCTTCCCATTACCGTGCTCCATGTGTAGGGCTGTCAATGAGCCGAGCTTGAGCTCTATAATTTGGCTTGTGAGCTGAGCCTGATCCCAAAAAAAGCTTATTATGTTAACGAGATTGAGTTGAGCTTGGGTAGGCTCGACTCGGATTGTATATGCGATTATACATCTGTATTCCTATATCTTATATTATATATTAATATTAAACAAATGTTAATATATTAAATTATATATAATAATAATAATCATCAACTATAATATTAACACATTTGTACTAATCTAAGCTTTTTTGCGAACTGAGATTTTTGTAAGCCGAGCCTGAGCCCTAATTTTTTTAATGAGCTTGAGCCTTGCTCAAGGTTTACAAGCCCGAGCCGAACTAGGTAAAGGTCTGCTCGTTTCGTTTACAACCCTACCATTTTTTTGTCCTTTTCCTGTACTGTTCCACATACTTTGCATATTTATATTATTACTCTGATGGTTACTCATCAAAAAAAAAAAAAAAAACCCTATCCATGTGTAGACAAATAGACTCAGAAGTTGGTTGATGTTAGTCCCTGACCATGATCTGATCATAGAAGAATAGTAGAAATAATGGAGGTCCATGGATACCTCAACTTGCATGCTATCTCTAATTAGGTTAATGTTGTAGAGTTGTGTAAAGAAGAGGTACTACCAAATTTGAGTTCACGTTCTCTTGAACAAAATACTGAAATGTCACAGATTTGGAATGACCACGAATCTTCGATAAATATTCACATAAAAGATATTTAATCATTATCCAGATTTTGAATGATCAGGAATGTGCTTGCATTTTGGGTTGTAGTCAAGGGGAGTGGCCTATGAAATACTTGGGGATGTCAGTAAATGAGAACCATAGAGGGGTTCAGTTTTGGAATCCAGTCATAGATAAGATGGAAAAAAGATTGGCTACTTGGAAGAGAAACTATTTGTCTCTTGGAGGTCGGATTACTTTGATCTAATCGTCTCTTAGCAGCCTCCCTTCTTACTTTATGTCTCTGCTCAAGAAGCTAATATCGGTAAGCAAATGGATTGAAAAATTGCAAAGGGATTTCTTATGGGAAGGGGGTGAGAAGAAAAAAGATCATTTAGTGAAATGGGAGGAGGTGTGTAAAGATAGAGGGGGGGGGGGG
>JAUPMG010297464.1:0-17080 GCA_031762675.1 Pachysandra terminalis | reverse complement strand
ATCCGACTCATATGCATGGACATTCCCAATTTTCTAACACCGATGATGGAGCTAGCATTGGCCAATTCACTAGGATGCTGATGGTAATTATGACAAATGATTGATATGCTTTCAGGTTTATGTTATAGCCATATTATGTTGATTTTTTTATTGAATTTTTTTTTGCAGCCAGAATTTATGGAATATCAATTTCTCACTGGTAGTTCACAACAATAGTCCAACAACACAATTGAATCAGATTGGACAAGACTCCAACAACCCAAATGAAAGGGTTGACATGAGTTGATTCAGTAATGTGCTATGCTGGATCTAAGGGATTGTTCAAATTGAATATTTTGTAATGAAGAATTTTCATTAAAATGTTACATGGAAATAAGACATACTTCTAATTAAATGAGATACAATTATCAACCAATGGCATATAAGGCCATTTGAAACCAACTGTTTTTTTTTTTTTGCTTTTTTTTGCCTTGGGTACCCCATGCTTCATTAGCCATATGGTACACAAGGCTTGACATGTAAGCCTTGGGCATCACCCATAACAACCAAATACACTCTTTCACACCTCACCATCATGCCCCACATACACAAACAATACCTTAGCCAAATTGTGGGCATTTCCACAACCCTTTGGAGTGTACCCAATGCATATAAGGCCATTTGAAAACAATTGTTTTTTTTTGCCTTGGGTACCCCATACTTAATTACCCAAATGGTACACAAGGCTTGACATTTATGCCTTGGGGACCACCCATAACAACCAAATACACTCCCTCACACCTGACCACCATGCCCCACCCAAACAAACACCACCTTAGAACCCTATGAGGGCCTTTCCACAACCCTTTGGAGGGTACCAAAGAATATAAGGCCAATTGAAGCCAACTGATTTTTATTTTTTTTTGGCTTTTTTTGCCTTGGGTACCCCAAAATAAGCCTTGGGTACCTGTAAAGGGTACCTACATTTATTAAGAAACAGAGTGCATAAGCAATAAATTAAACCAAAAACAGCTACGGCTTCAGAAGAGCCTACAATCCACAACTAACTAACTCAAAACCAACCCTATTACATCAATTCCAAACTATGAATCAAAACAGAAATACACTAAGAACAACACCAATCAACACCAACCATCAATCCACCTTAACCTAAAACATATATAGGTTGCGTGAGCTTGGAATGCCCAGTAAGAAACAATCCTGTCATCCATCCTGGTGGGACGTTAGTTCAAACAAACATATAATATCATAGTAATAACATGGAGTGAAAACATTTATAGAACACAATATTATGCCAATTTCCTAGCATCATGATCTTAGAATTCACATAACTACATACTTGAGAATCAACAAGAAAAACAATACTCATAAGCTCCACAATGTCACGAGTCAATACATGCACTTCACGGTGATCAGCTGGTTCCACCTAAAAGCTCCACCAACACCCCGTACCACGACCATTATGATCAAATGAACTCCACAAATATCTCACTGTACAACGTGGTTTTGTAGGACTTTCAACCTACCCAGGCTCAATTCCCGTAGCTATTTCTAACCTTTTTGGGAATTTACACCCAATGATGGTTACCCCAACAAAGAATCCACATTTTTGGGAATTTACACCCAAGGACGGTTATCCCTACAAAGAATCCACAATTCGATCCGTCGTTGACTGGTTGACCGGACAAACCATCGAACGAACCAATAGGATTGCCGGTGATAATATCCTTTGGAAGTTATCCATGCGCCCATACACATGAATAATCCTTGGAACATCATCACAGCTATCCTTTCCAACAAACAGTCGGATTTTCAGTGATAACACTCTTCGGAAGCTATTCGTGCGCCCCCACACACGAATAATCCTTAGGAAGCCATCACGGGATTCATTTCCAAGGTATACAACACAACCAATCACAATTATATCATGCACCACATATCTCACATGTTATCCAAGCAAATCAATTCATTCAATGTCCAAATTCATGTCCAATCCATTAATCAAATGTGGGATCACAATCCCAAGTCAGAAGGTCCAACCCCTAAGCCAATGCCCACAGAAAAAGCAGGTTAGGGTGTTCATCGGTAGGTTCACCTGTGTATCGATGCCTAACAGTGGGCAAAACAAAGCTAAAAAGTGGTCCCTGTTGGTAGGCTCAGCGGTGTACCAATGCGTATCGATGGGGACTTCTGTGTTTTGATCTCCCCGTCTGCAGCTATTATAAATATCTTATCCAGTGTACAAGTACGTAATAGATCATAAATTTATATAACTAATCAAAACACACTACATGAAACATAAAAATACCAATTTCAGAGTGTCCATAAAGTTTGGACCCCATCAGAGCTTGATAGGTAGTTCGGTGGCACTGAGGTACTTGCCGAAGGCCATTTTCCCAACTTTGACACATCTTCAATGTTTAAATCATAACTAATTCTATACTTATTGGATTTACCTCAAACTTGAACCATTGTGTTCTTAACTGAAAGGGGAATCCAAGAAAAATATAAAATAAATAGTTTTTCTCATGGGAAAGGTCATCAGTGTACCGGTACCTAATGATACCCCTTTCTGTGTGTATTTTTGGTCCTGGTCAGCAGCTCTACCGGTGTACTGGTTGGTGCCGATGGATCGTAATCTGGATTATTTTCTGGGTTCGAAAAACCCTATTTTTGGTGTCCAATTTAATTCACAATAGTCATAGAGATCAATATTCATTAAGATAACAATAATACACTAAACAAACCACATCCAAATAATTTATTAACATTATAATCAAGTCTAACATGTATCAATTCACATATGCTCATAAAAATCTAAAAATCAGTCATATCAATATATTAGATCTACCTAGCATGATCAAACACACATATTAACATGGAAATCATCCTACCATACAAATCAAACTCTTGGAGATCACAACATACATTAAAATCACACAAATCGACACCGAAATCCCGAGAAGATTATACATGAAATACAACTTACATCCTATGCTTGACCCCTTGTTCGATAAACTATGATTCTGCCTTCTTCTTCCTTTTCTAATTCCAGATCCAGCCGCAGCCTCCCTTCTCACACTTTCCTTTCTCTCCAAAAATCCTAATCTCTTATCTCCCAAAACACTATTCACATTACTATTCTAACCTCATATTTATAACTCCCCTTTTGCACTTAATTCCCTTCCTAACCCTCTCTTAACTTCCTATAAGCATACCTAAACTGATAAGGTAAACTTCCTTACCAAGAAACCTCCCAAAACCAAACTTCTAATTTGAATCTAACTTCTAATTAAAATAGAAACTCTCTTACTCATTCTAATCTAACTCAAATCCTATTGTAATTACTAAACTAACCTTAATGTCTAATTAATGCTCTATGTGACTACTTCTAATTTCAGCCCATACAAACTTTAGTTAATTACACTACACTCTCCCAAGATATCCATTAATTACTAATTGACCCCAATTCTACACTTGATTATTAATTAACCCCAATACTTTATTAAACTTAGGAAACTACATTGTTAAAATTAGAAGATTACCTGTTAATTCTTATAAACCTCTTTTTAATTATTTTCGTCCTTTAACTCGGCTAATTACTTACACATTAATTATAATATTTAATTTCCGGATCTGGGTCTCTACATTAATGATGTTAGTAATTCATGCATAAAAGGGACTCTTACTGAGTTTGCCTTGGACTGACTGGCATTGTGTATCCATATGAGGAACTAATGTGTGCAATTGTGAGATACTATAACCTTGGAAGGTTCACAAAGAATGTATGACCTTTGATGTCCAAATTTGGAAAAGTGTTATGTCACGCCCCGAAATCTGGATCACATCGATAAGCATGCGATCACGAATCCCAAACACATGACCTCAAGCTCCAACCCCTAAGAGACCGCTAGGCTACTATTCTATTGCACAGAAGGTGTGGTGGAGCTAATACACCTAAAACAGCAAACTAGAGCAGAAGAATAACTCATAAAATGCAAGTAAACAAAAACCTTCTAATCAAATAAATAGATAAAAAAAAAAGTAATCAATTGGTTCTAAACAATAGAAACTATATAGCAATCTAAAAGTCAAACTGCTATAACATACTGACATAAAAATCCAAAACTGAATTAAATCAATTAAGGTCTATAACTCAAAACTATAAAACCAAAGCCTACTAGTCCATACTCTCAAAACTAGAGCTATAACTAGTCTATCAAGAAGTCTCAATCGTCATACCTCATCACCTCATCTCTGGATCATATGGAGGATCTAAAATATAATCCCAACGAAGGGTTAGCTCACAGCTAGTAGATACAAACTAACAACTAGCCCTTCATACAAAAACATACATAGAGCGATTAGCGTTTCCTGTTATCACACAATCATGTAATCTCATACATAATATTCATCATTCACATATATCCATTTTATATCATAAATAACAATCAACATTCTCATAGAACCTATTATGACATCCAAAACAAGTCATATAGCAATTCTATAACAGTTATCATATAAATAACATGATAATATGCATACATAATAAATAAATATATGCATTCCATTGAGTATTGTACATCACGTGCATCATCCAAAAATATTTCAAAATGTTATGGTACACTCATGCCAATCGTCCAATAAACGAGACGTTCACCCACAGTTTCTCATAAACTGTGTTTACTAGCAATCCATCTCTAATGATATGCACATGCAATAACATCCATAATGTAAACATACACAACAGGACATCAACAATGCTCTTATCAAGTGAGTTAACTCAAATCTCTGTCATGGACTTACGGATACCAGCCACAATCACAAGACTATCCAAATTTCAGGCAATGATCAAATGCCTCATGTATCCCATTTTACTCGGCTGGATAAGAATTAAAAATCTACGTGTGCAACACAGTTCTAGAGACTTTCAACCTGCGGGTCACATTTGCCCAACCTATTTTCCTTTAGCGGCTCAAATCCATGGATCCTATTTAAGGTAAACTCAATTACAACCACCCTGATAAGCCACATGAAGTTGCCTAATCCATTATTCAATTTATGGTAGGCATACAGTCCAAGTATAGCTGACCATCCATAACCAGACGGGCTCGAAACCATAGGGATCACCTAAGCTCCATAAGCTTAGTTATTGTACCACTACTTAACAATTTGGCCCCTCACATATTAACTCGTGATGACCCTATTAGCCTAAGCTAATTCAGTTGGTATGACATCTCTAATGCCCCTACCAAGGTCCTTTCACCCAACCAAACCTAGGGTGAACAGTCAACACTAAGCATGTTATGTACTTACAAATAAAACATATACTTCATGCTTACAAACAACATCATGCATAGTACTTACCTTCTACATGCATTGTGTTTATACATCATCATTCACAACTCAAACAAGCATAATCATATTTAACATCCTAACATGTTAATCAAGATTATCATGTTGCATCACATACAATAACCTTAATATGTCCAAACCATATCACATCACATATCTCACATTCACAAACATTACGTTTCATTACATAGTTCATGTATTCCATTCATCACATCTTATCTAACAAACCATTTTGTATTATCAATCCATTGTAACCACATTCATATTTCAACAATCCACACTCATTAATACATAAACCAAAACAATTTTAACATATAAACATTCAAATTATGGATGTGCTTGGTCGATTTATCACCTCTGTCCGGTTCACCAAGTGTACTCAGTCACAGAAACACAAAAGAACTCTTATCGATAACCGGTCGACCGACCTATCACCTGGTCGACTGAGTACCTACAGACAGAAATAGACAAAAATGTACCTTTTTGCAACTGAAACCTACTGGTTGATGCTCGGTCGACTGGACTCTCACTTGGTTAACTGGTAGCACATATTCGGTTGAGGTAGCGCAGAACTCTGAATTTTGGGATTTTTCTTTTGGGTATCCAAGTGGGTATTTAGTCTTCCTAAAGGCTTCCTAAAGCCACTTCTTGTTTACACAATAAAACCCCTCTTCTTTCATAACTCCTACGCTACTCAAATTGATCAAACCACAAGGTCAATCTAGAGATTAAAACCCAATTTGAAAACAAAATCCACCTGCATAATTTTATCAAATAAATTCATTTAAGGTTTAAAATCCTAGCAACTCACTAGCAGCACGAATCAACACTTCTAAAATTACAGATCAAAAATCCTGTTGCTTTCCTCCCATCTAAAGGATAATCTATTCACAAGCATAAAATCCCCACCTTTTGATTTTTGAAATCATAATTAGCAAGATACGACCCGTTGGATGGATTCATAATGGCAATGAGAGAAAACGTTTCTCATTTTTTGTGTTTTGTTTGAGATCATTCTCTTATGTTTGTAAACTTATTTAGCTCTCATTATTTTAGAGATAAAGGAATTCATATTAGCTTCAGATTTTGGGGGCTTTCCAAAGTTCATGGATTTATTTACTAAGGATTATCATTTTCTTGTGTTTTCTTTGGAGTTAATTTTCTGGGATTAGAATGATAAGTATTCCATTTCCATACTGTGCATTTAGTGCATACTCTTATGTTTTTTTTTGGTTTGATTTTTTTTATTCTTTTTTTAGCTTAATTTGAACACTATTTGTCATGATGTCATGCCCCGGATCCTGATGCCCGAATCCCTAGGTGGGTGGCAGGAATCACGAGGTGTGACCTTCAGGTTCCCTATCGTGGAACGCGAATCACCAACAAAACGACAATAATAAAAGTCTAAATACCTTCATTAAACCAATCAGAGTGTCGAAGTTAACCAATAATTTTCAAATATGGCTTCAGAAGAGCCCAAATCCCAATAAACAAATAAACTGAAATTTAATCCTATTACATCAGTTTAGATCCAAGAAAACGGAATGACTAAAACAGCATATCAAGTCCAAGTCCATGACCGTCTCTCACGTCACTTGAACCTGCAACATTAAACGTTGCAGCGAGCTTGGAATGCCCATATAAGAACATACTCTGTCATCCATCCTCATGGAACAACATAAGTCCAACAATCCATAAATACATAGCAACAACCATGATACACATCACAAAATCATATGGTATAACTGAACAGTCGATATCACTCATAAAACATATAAAGTCATGGCATAAGACAATAACAGTAAATATAACATATTAACCAAGTTATGTCAATCATGAGAATTCCACAATGCCAATCATGTATATACAAGTAAGCTCTCCACTATCCGGTGATCAGCCGGTCCAACCAAACAAGCTCCACCAACACCCCGTTCCACGACCATTATGGTTATGTAAACTCCACCAATAACCCATTTCCACGACCTCACGGTCAATTTGAATATCCCACATGTACAACGTGGTTTTGTAGGATTTGCAACCTACCGGGCTCAATTTCTGAAGTCATTTCTTGCATTTAGGGATTAACACCTAGGGAGGCCTTCTATGAACCCACTTGCATTTAGGGATTTAACCCAGGGAGGCCTTCTATGAACCCACTTGCATTTAGGGATTTAACCCAGAGACGCCTTTTATGAGGACGGTTACCCGCATACATTTAGGGATTTAACCCAGGGAGGTCTTTATCCAAGATGATTACCCACAACAACAAGTTCCACGTCTCAATCGGAAGTATCCCAATCAATAGGAATTCCGGTGATGGGATCCTTTGGAAACTGTCCATGTGCCCATACACACGAACAATCCGCCGGGTGCCATCACTAGTATCCCTTCCACAGGTAATAACAACACGACTACTATAATTTTTATAGGTCAATCAACTTTGGATCCCCATGATAGTTCCCATCAGAAACTATCCACGCACCCATACACACGGATAATCTGCTGGAGACCATCATAAGCATCTCATCCACAAGTATAAGGTCTGGTCAATTGTTTTGAGTGTGTGCCCAACCTTTTAAACTTGGTTTCTGCATGTGGGTAGCCTAATAACCCTCCTTTATTCAATGCATACTATGCTCCAAACACCATATCCAAACCCCTTCTCAAAATTACCTAAATTACCAAAACAACTTCCCTCAGTAGGATGATCGGTGTATAGGTGCTTACCGATCAACTAAGGTTTGATAAGTCTCCATTGGTAAGGTGGTTGGTGTACCGACACCTACCGAAGTGCTACAGTGGCCCCCTGTCGATAGGCTTGTCGGTGTACCGACGCCAACTGATGCACTACGGTCTCTTTAATCACACTCCATCGGTAGGTTGGTTGGTGTACCGACACCTACTGATACACTACAATAACCCCCTGTCGGTAGGCTTGTCGATGTACCGACGCCTACCGACCAAAAGTTACAACCCAGTTATCAGTTCATCGATAGGCTGGTCAGTGTAATTATTCCTACCGATCATCTAAAATGGTCTCGGTTGGTAGGCTTGTCGGTGTACCGACGCCTACCGACCAACTCCAATCTGGGTTTTTCAGCTTCGACGTACAATCGGTATTTTGGTCATAACTTTCTAAATTCTTATCAGAATTACCTCAAACTTGTTTTGTTGTGTTCCTAACGAACAAATGAATAATAATAAAATATAAAATAAATTATGAAAAATATTTAGATAGGTTCGTAAATCAAACGTTCAGTTCTGTACAATTTCCAGGGATTCATTTGATCCCAATACCAAACCTATTCATCTCTAATGATCAGTTAACATCTAAATAGCCATATTGAGCATGCAAAATCTTACAACACATTATTTTACTACTTATACACATGATCATCAATAATTTAGTTCATTCATCATGCATTCAAGGAATCATGCCTACGAATCATATACATACATATATATATATATATATATATATATATATATATACTAACAATCTAAACAGAAAGCGAACATATTATTCCATGAAAACTATACAGAGTAAGGAACTTACCTCTTTCTTTGTGATTAATTGTTGGTATGTGAATCTCTACTTCCACCTTTCTCTTCTTCTTCTCCTTCTTTCTACACCAAATTTGCTAGGTTCAGTTTCTCTTCTCTTTCTCAATTTCTCAGTCTCTTCTTAACTCTCAAGCACAACCTTTTACATTGTGAATGATCAAACAAATGGGAGTTAGAGATATAGGGAGTTAGCTCCCCACTTCTTTCCCCACTAACCCATATACAAGGTCACGTGGATTAGACCAATTCAGGGCACGATTGTGCATTTGAATTTGAGTCAAGGTTCTAATAATTCCTATGTTCACCCCACAATAAACCTATTTACATAATGACCTATATTTTAATTATTAGCCGAAGGCTGTTACTAACTTATAATTAAACACTATGGATCACAGTAATTTACTAAATAATCTTGTAACACCACTATTGATTCATCATTAAAGATTATCTTGTTTAACTTAAAGATTATCTTGTTTAAGATAACTCAAATAAATTATATTTATTATTTACGGGTTAGGGTCACTACACATGACCTATATCTGATAGGTAAATCACATAGGTCTCAACAGGTATCCTTTTGAATGAAATTTGATGCATCGGAAACTAGACTTGAACAAGTTTTAATAAGATTGGTCTCAAGTATCATGTAGTTGAGAAACCCTATAATCTATTGGTTTTCCATTTTTTCATAAATAACTAACCATGGATTTTTAACTTCAGCTTTTTATGAGGTATAGTCCCCAATGTTTTCATGATAGAAAAAAATATTTTCTCAAAAATACTAGACCAATTGGTTTAGTAAAATCAGTCTTTCAAGCATATTTAAAAACTATACAAACTGAAGACTGTATGAAATTCAAAAATAAATATGTAGGTAATTTATTAGAGTATGAAAATTTTTATGTATTTATAACATGAAGGATTTGTGTAATTTTTTCACAATTATTTAATTTTTTTTACAATGTCCAAACAATATCTGCAAATTGTCTAAGGTTTTGTGTTCCATAATTTTTAGGGATTTTAATTTTTTAATTTTATTTCTTATTTTTTTTACTTTTATTTGCATGTTTTAGGTTATGCATCTTAGATTTGTTTAATTTTTGGATTTTTAAGATTATTTTTAATTTTTTAAATTATTCTTTTTATATTTTATTTGTTTTTTTAGTAATTTTCTAGATTTATTAAGGGTTTTTTCTAAATTTGGCCAAATAAATATGAACCGGATAATCGGGGGAGAGTGGGTGCCTGACACCTTCCCAACTATCTTAACTAAACCTCTTAACCCGACTCTAGTTAGACCATTGCTTTTAATTTAATTGTTTGGTCTATTTTGGATTTACTTAACACATCACAGATGACCATTCATAACTTTAACCCAATGGATGGTAGCGACTCCATATCAATCTGATCGATCTAGGGTCCGGTCCACCCGACCCGGAGGTAATCACAGAAGGCCTTTCAGATCACCTTTTTGTTGGAACGAGAGAGGAGAGAGTTCAGTTATGAGACCAGATATATTATGGAGACATCAGAGAAGATCAAGTTGATCAAGGAGCGGTTGTGTGTAGCCTAGATTCGTCGTAAGTGCTATGTTGATGTGAGGAGGAAGCTTGAGTTTGAGGTGGGTGACTGAGTGTTTCTAAAAGTTTCACGAATCTAGGGAGTGTTGAGATTTGGGAAGAAACGGAAACTTGCACCCATATTCATATGACCATTTGTGATGGTGGGAAGAATAGGAGATGTTGCTGACCGGTTGGATCTACCATCAGACTTATAATTGGTACTCGACATATTTTATGTGTCTATGCTTCAAAAATATGAACCTGGTTCATCACATGTGATTGACTGGCAGATAGTTCCGATCAGGGAGAATGCTTTGTATAAGGAGCAACCTGTTTAGATTTTTGATCAGAATGAGCAAGTCCTGGGGAGGAAAGTGATTCCTGTGCTTAAGATTATGTGGAGTCATTATGGAGATTCAAAATCTACTTAGGAGCTAGAGGACATTAGACAGAAATATACGCATCTTTTCTCGGCCTAAGTATGTGAATTTTGAGGGTAAAATTCTTTTTTAGGAGGGTAGATTGTAACACCCTAATTTATTTTTATGAGATTTTATAGTTTATTAAACTTTGGGAGTTTTTGTAAAATATTTTAAGGCATGTTTCTAATTAGATGAGATGCATAGAGTCATGCTATGCACCTACACCCAATCAAAACCTTATTTAGTAGAGTGAGTTTGAGATGGAAGGCTAGGATTTAGTCTCCCAAGAGATTAAGAGAAGGAGGATTAGAATTTAACTTTGAGGTAATTGTCTCTAACATAACTATCTTTTTGATTTTAAAAATTTGAAGAATGGTAGAACGTGAGAGAACAATAATCCAAAACATGAAGGCTTAGGAGATGAAGAAGTATGAGAAGAAGAAGAAGAAGAAGAAGAAGCTTGTTGCATAGATTTATGAAGTTTTGGAGCGGAATATAGAGCTTTGTTCATCTTTTTCCCATATTAGGTAAGAAGGGAGTTGTGAACCTCTCTATGTTAGGTTTAGGGCTTTGTTCTACTATTTTTTATACGTTTATACTAGATTTTTCATTTGTTTATGTGTTCTAGAGAATAAGAGCATGATAATGGTATTGTTTGTATAATTTTTACATGATATTACATTATTAATGTTTTGTTATGATATATGCATATGAAATCTGTATTTTCTAACGATATGATGTGGTTATGGTGAGTATGTGTGATTATTTCTATTTGGTTACGTTTTTGGAAGTGCTAGTGATACCATAAATGTATTTTGGGGTGGTTTGGAGGAGGAAAGGATGGTGAAACAATCATTATTCTGAATTTTCAAAGGCTGTCGATAAACCGATGGACATGTCGACAAACCTATCGAAGGTTAAGGTCTCTTGGGAAAACGCTACTGACCAATCATTGTTCAACCGACAAGACCCACCGATGAAACTATGTTCTAAGGTGGAAGCATCGACCATCGAACAACTGACAAGGTTTGCCGACTTTAGTCAGTAGGTCATTCGTAGGTTCATATGTGGACCAACGCCTGCCCATTTAGTGTTGTATTTTTAGTTTTGATTTTATATTATTTGGGGTTTGTAGGGCTGCACTTTGATTGGGTAGTTAGTGCACAAATTAATTGAATTATTATGAATACTTGACTATGATTAATTATGAATGAACATGATTATGATCATATTATTGTAGCATATTTGGTATAAGATTCATATTAAACATGATTAAGTGCATGCGTTAAAAGGGACATGCATATGGAGGACTTAGAGAAATCTATTGATTGTGACACTTATGTTCATTGAGTCCCAAGATGAGGACTAATGAATGAAATGTGAGGATGTGGAATTTGAAGATAAGGACCATAAGAGAGTGAGATTTGGAGTCCAAAGATAAGGACTATATGTGAATGTCAAGAAATGATAAAGGGAGTTAGGATCTAGCTAATCCAATATGCCCATATATTATGTATTGAGTGAAACTCTATTAGTAATTTGTACTTTGGTGAAGTTCACGAGGGAGAGTTTTGTGTGATATCCTGGATTCGTTCGTGTATCCTCGTAGGTTGAAAGGCCTTAGAACTGCATTTTGCATGTCGAATACCTGAAAGTACCCACTGTCTTGGAGGCCGATGATCACTCCTAGGGATATCATAAAGGGACTGAATGGTGGATCTAGCATAAACATACACTGTACAAAATGCCAAATAGCATGCACTACATTCATGTTGGTGTTTATGTCATTATATTATGAATAGTAGGAATTGATGTTGCTTTTCATGTCATTTCATCCTAAATTATATCATCTCATACATATGTGATTCCCATGCTATTGAATATTTATGTCACTTGTACATGTGTGGATTGTAATCCTAACACTTTCATAGTGGATTCCACAACGATCACATACTTACAAGCTAGTGAGCTCACCCTTTACATTTTATAGGTTAGCAGTAGGGCTTGGGACTCATGATGAAGTATCCATGGAGGATTGAGACGTGCTAGGATGGAGATCACTTGATGAACTAATTATTGAACACGGTTTTAAACCTTGGGATGCAATAATTTGATGGGATTTATTCATTTGTATATTACTTTATTTCTTTGGTATCCTCATGGGAGGATGATTTATTTTCAGAATGTTGTTTGATTCAACCATTGGTTCGTTGGTTTATTTTTGTATATTTCATTTATTTCATCTGTGATCATATGTATATTTTTGGTTTGGATATTTATCCCTTGGAGGGGGTGAGAGTGTCATTCACAAATCCTTGGGATACCTAAGAAAGTGTACCCAAGATTTAGGGTGTGACACGTATAGTATTCTTGTCAATGGTTCTACATGTGGTAATATAGGGTTAAGACAAGGAGATCACCTCTCTCTATACTTCTTCATCCTCAGTCCTAGTTAATCTATGCTGATGATATTGACTTATTTGGTAGATCAAATGGTTAAGATTGTAAATTTTTTATGAGAACTCTTAACTCTTTTTATGAGTTAGCAGGCCACAGTATAAATCATGAGAAATCTAATTTTGTAACCAATCCTAATATAAAAGGTAATGAAAAGCATATTTGGCAAGCATTTTTAAATGTAAATGGGTTAAAGAGTTTAAGTAATATATTGGAATGCCTTTGGATTATGGGAGACCTAGAAAAGATTTGTTTGCTCATCTCATGAATCGAATTGGTAAAAAAATAACTGGGTTTTAATCTGCCACCTTAAACCAGGCAAGGAGGCTTGTTTTAATCAACTCTACCCTAGCTAGTCAGGCCCAACATGTTATGCCAGGATTGAAGCTCCATGTAGCAACATCTGGTTGGATTGATAGACATACAAGAGACTTCTTATGGCCCAATCTGGTCAAGACAGAACCATTCAAATAGTTAATTGGGACAAAATTTGTAAACCTAGAAGACTTGGAGGGTTGAATGTCAAAAGCCCAAATATTTTTAATGATGCCCTTTTGCTTAAAGTAATTTGGGCTTTCATAAAGGAACCCAACTCATTCTGGGACCCACACTTGTCAAGAAAATATTCTAGGGGAAAAAACTTCTCTGAGAGCGTAGCCAAGACCAATGTTTCTCACCTTTGGGAGAAGATTTGCCTTCTTAAGGATAAGATGACCCAAGGACTTGAATGGGTAGTTAATAATGGAAAGGATAGTATTCCTACTACACATTGGCCAAGTCTCTTGGGTTTTCAAGGTGACCCACAAGCAGTTATGAGAGAATCACTATTTGGCTATATGGACAAATATATCAACCAAGCATATTTAGGTTGTGTTTGGCCTGGCTTCTATAAGTACTTATTGCAGCTTATAGCTTATATAAGCACTTTTTAAAATTAAATATGTGCTTGGTAGTGCTTATGGGTAAGTGCTTACCCATAAGCAATAGAGGAAGGCTACCCATAAGGAGAAGCTGCTTAGAGCAGCTTCTCCCAAGCTTTTTGCGTTAAGCTATTTCACAATTTTAGTAATATTTTAAAATACTTATTCTACCCCTAAACTTTCATAAGCACTTAAATAAATGTTATTTCTAAACTCTAATAATATTTTTATAATATCTATTTTACCCCTAAACTTTCATAAGCACTTAAATAAATATAGTTACCAAACACTATTTTCTTCAAATAAGCAGTTTATTGTTGCTGTGGATAAGTGCTCCCACAGAGCAACTTATCCAAGGAGTGCCTATCCATAAGCACAAGCCGGGCCAAACGCAGCCTTAAGCTGGAATAGAAAAGAGCTTCATAGAAATTGGACACCTCATATTGTACAGAAACTAGAGGCAATTGAGATTAACTCCCATGAATTTGGAGATCTACCTATTTGGAAAGTGGCAAAGAATAGTAGGTTTTTTTGGTAGCTTTTGCTTACATCATGCTAGATCAATCGGAAGAGGTATGTGACAACGAACATAAGTTTTGGTTACATCTCTGACACTTACTGGTTGCACAAAATTTGCTAAAGAAGCTATATACACTAACAACCATCTCCACAATAGATTATATATCCATAGGGAAGCATGTTTTCTATGTGGAGAAGATGATGAGTCAATAATGCACATGTTCACGAAATGTAATTTTAGTAGTGCAGCTTGGTTCGCATCTTCTGTTATACGATTGGAAGAAATGAACCAACACTAAAGCTTCCAAGAGCGTTTGATGCAACTGCATGACAAAGTGAAAAGGGATCCGGAGCTTCAAAAGAAAAACATAGAAGCCAAATTTGCTAATCTATGATGGGCAGTCTAGAACATGAGAAATGCAGTAATCTTTGAAGGCAAATCTCAAAGTATAAAGGACATAATTACAAAGCAATACATCTTAAACGAAGATTCCAAAAGGCTTAAGGACAAAACAGATTGCCTATTCAAGAAGTGAATACATCGTGAAATAGTCTTTGTAAGATGGAAACTTTCAACAATAGGTTTTGTAAAGTTAAACTTTGATGGGGCTAGCCAAGGAGAGGCACAAAGGGCAGTGATTGGAGGAATATGTAGAAGCCATTTGGGACAATTTTTTAGGAGGATTTGCACATGACATTGGGAAACATCGGACTAGGGGTGTCAACGGTTCGATTTGATTCGGTTTAGTGTTCAAACCTAAACAAAACCGATTTTTAAGTAATCAAACCGAAATCCAATCCGATTATTTCTGACCAACCCTAAACCAAACCGAAATAACTGAATTAATTGTTTAGCTTTCAGGACCCAAACGAAGCTGCAATGTTTGCTAATCTGTTGAAAGAAAATACACCCAATTTAACAATTTTTCATTTGGCTGATATATTAAAGTAAAATATAAACTATATATATAAATGAACACATATTCTTCAATATATTATAGTAGCCGAAACTACAACAGCTTACTGAACAAACGAAGACAAGTGTGAGAACTGAGAATCACTTGAACTAGGGGTGTACCTGTGATTTGTGAGATGTGCCGAATCCTTTAGAGATTTCCTTGAGAACGAAAATCGAAGAGTGGAGAGGCTTTTACCAGGGTTTCGGATAGAGGGTGAAATATGGTTTCGATCATCGGATAGAGAAGATTGGAGATAGAGAAAGAGAACACCTTTAGGTTTCAGCTAGAGAAGATTGAGATTTGAGAGTAAAGAAAGAACATATGGGATTTCTTAGGTTAGGGTTTAGAAATGCTCTTTAGGGTTTAGAATGTTAGGTTGAGAGAGATACAAAAATGAGAAAGGAAAGATGCCCTTTAGACATATTTTTTATTGAGTTTGGCTCACTTCAGGTTGGTTTTCGGTTAGTAAATTTTGGTTTAGTTCAGTTCGGTTATTGGTTTAGGTGAGTTCGATTTTCGATTCGATTCGGTATAATAAAGGACTAAACCATAAACCAAACCAAATTAATTCGGTTATTGGTTTTGGTGAGTTCGATTTTCGATTCGATTCGGTATAATAAAGGACTAAACCATAAACCAAACCAAATTAATTCGGTTTTCTATTTTTTAAACCGTAACCAAAACGAAATAACCAAACCAAACTGATTGTTTTCGGTTTGGTTCATTCGGTTTTCGGTTTTAACCGAACCAATTGACACCCCTACATCGGACAACCATGCAGAAACTCGAGAACTATTAGGAGTGAGACTAGATAAATTCTTGCAATGCACACATATCACTATAGAAGGGGACTCAAGACTTATCATTCAACTAGCCGAAGATGACGGGCAACAACTACCCTAGAACCTGATTAGCTACTTTCAACTCTACCAGGAGTGAACTGAGAGATTTTGAAGCAGTCCAATTTTCTCATATTTATCAGGAAGCCAACCAAGGAGCGGATCTTCTGGCCAACCATGCTTTGGATTTTTTCTTCTGTGATTGGATAAAAAAACCACCAAGATTTTTACATGATGTACTTAAGGATGATCAAATCTGTTAGATATGTTTAATTTCAATAAATATATGGCTTGTCAGTTTACCAATATATATATATATATATATAACATGCAAGTCAGACATAGCTCAAATCAAATTTAAATCCTTTTATAAGTTCAATAATAAAAATTTGGTTCACATTTCAAAATTCTAGCAAAAATACACGTGCGTTGAACGTGAATGTTTATCTTATAATACATATTATAATTAAAGTAATGATATAA
>JAUPMG010297444.1:0-17083 GCA_031762675.1 Pachysandra terminalis | reverse complement strand
GCCAGAAACCAAGCAAGTTCCAATAGAGGAGATAAGTTATCTCTTTGAGAAGCACTGGTTCTGGAAGAAATTTGTAGAAACATCAGATGGTAAGAAGAAGCCAGAAGGAGCTGTTTAAAAGCTTTACAAGGGAATACAACAGAAATTACACTAGAATCAAAAAAAACTTTTTTTGCTTTTGTAAGGATAGATAATTATTCTTTTTTAGTTTTGCCATATAGTTCTTTCCCTTTTGTCATAAAGTAACAGTATTTAAAGTTCCAAAGTCCCCATGCAATCAAAATTACCTGATGATAGTGATTTCTTTTTGTCATGCAGAGTTCCAGAGTTTCCCTGAAATTGTAGCTAACAAGTTCCTCCATTCATTGATTTCACCATTATCCTCTCCCTTGTTGAACCAGATATCAGACAGATAGAACTATTGGAGGTTGAGGTCAATCAATATGGACCTCACCTAATAAAATGCTAGTTAGGCTTTTGGGTTAGGGCTGTAAACCAACTGAGCAGAGCTTTGCCCAACTCGACTCGGACTCGTAAACCTTGATCAGGCTCAGGCTCTGCTCGCAAAAGCTCAGTTCGTTAAAGGCTCAGCTCGCAAAAGAAAGCTTAGCTTAGTACAAATGCATTAATATTACAGTCGATAATTATTAGCTTAGTACAAATGCATTAATATTACAGTTGATAATTATTATTACTATATTAGATATACTATACTGATATGTATATTTAGTCTTAATATATAATATAAGATATATGAATATGGATGTGTAATCTCATTTACAAACCGAGCCGAGCTTTAACCGAACCTACCCAAGCTCGTTAAGATAATGAGCTTTTCTTTCAGGCCCAAGCTTGGCTTGCGAGCCTAATTATAGAGCTCACGCTTGGCTCATACGAGCCCGAGCTTGAGTCGAGCTAGCTCGGCTCGTTGACAGCCTAGCTTGAGTATACCAATCGGCCCAGGATTGGGTTGGGCTCCATACCCAGCCCATAGTGTTTAAACTGGGTATCAGATGGGGGATCGTCCCGATACCAAGTTGGATCGCCAATCCAAAAACATAGTCCATTTTTTTTGCTTTTGAAAAAAGCAGAAAATTTTTTAGGGGTGTCGGTTGATCAAATATGGATCGTCTAGATTGGAAGATACGACTCGGTTTCGGAGCAAATCAGAGATTTTTTAACAATTTAGAGATCGCCTAGAGATCGTGGCTTGTTCTGAGCCGATCCCGAGTTGAATTGGCCGATCTAACTCAGGATCGGCTACTACTCACTCTGGCCCAGCCTGAGCCGACATACATACATAGTTTGTATGTAAATACACATGTAAAGGTGGTCAATTCTAACTGAAACAAAAGATAATCAGACAAGGTCTTACCAAGATCAGCACAAAGAAAGAATCCTCGAACCCTCCGTTCATCTGATTGCACATTGATCTGTATAACTGTTGTTGAAACAAATAAAAGATGAGACAGATTAAGCATATAATGTAAATTCTAACTGCTATAGCAGCTAGGACTAGAGGATTTATGAGCCAGCCAATTAAGCAAGAGAATAAGAGACTGCAAAAACAAATAAAATAAACAACAGCTTGATTAAAAAAAAAAACACACATAATTGATTTATTCTGAACAAAAATAATGTATTAAGCTAATAGCTTAGCAAGTTCATCCACTTTCAGGCTTCCTTGTGGTAAAATATCTGGATAATGTCCTTCAAAACCTTTCATTCTATGATTGCTAGAATTCCTCTTCTCGTTTCCTCTTTTCTCAGGAATTTTTTCAACTTCTTCCGCTTCCAAGTCCCGACTTTCTTGCTTCTCACTCTTCAAAAATCGCACCTTCCTGGGTCTCTGCTTAAAAACAAGCCCAGGTGGAGCATCCTTGGCAAGAGCAAGTGAGCAACTGCCTTTTCATAGACAACATTAGCATCTAGAGACGCCTCATCTAAAATGCCTGCACTCCCACCCTCAACAGCTTGTTTCCAAAGTTTTATGACTCCCTCTGTACAAGTAGTGGTCGACCTTTCCAGCTCAGTGAGATGGTGCGAACCAGCTGATACATCTTGCAGCTTGTCATCAGTTACTGCATGATTGTCAGTACTCCCAATGCTGCCGAACATGGTGTCCGATC
Organism: Pachysandra terminalis; assembly: GCA_031762675.1. NCBI lineage: Eukaryota > Viridiplantae > Streptophyta > Magnoliopsida > Buxales > Buxaceae > Pachysandra > Pachysandra terminalis. Next base: position 14,954 of record JAUPMG010297444.1, on the reverse strand, counting down.
CATTGGTATTCATCCCTGGAAGATCCATTGGCATCCCTGCTGACTTATCATCGGTACAACGCATATCATCCAATCCAGTTTCAGATCCAACATTACAAATAACAGCAGAATACACGTGTACCTACTGATGACTGATCACTTGTTTTAAAAGATAATGGATCCTCGGAACATTCTACTTCAACATCTTCATTACCCATTACATCATTGATTGAGATCACTGGAGCACATAAGTCCGATGGTTTTTGGCCTTCTACAGGCAAGGAATCGACATAATTTGATGGAAAAGAAGTTTCAGCCTCTATATCAGAATCCTTGGTTTCCTTGCAATCGCCTTCCTGTTTTGAATGGGAGGATTTCCAATCTCTTCCTCTCCACAAAAGGATGTGCTCAAGTTCAAATGAGATCAGGACACATGGCACAAGATCCTGCATTAGGAATACAGATTGATTATTTTAATTAAAAGTTCTAGCAATATTACAAATCTCATAGCAAACAGAAATAAATTTAACCAACCTTTAGTTTGGCACCTATTTTTTTTATAGTCACTTGAATTCATTCCTTGACAATTTATCCGCACCAATTCACTCTTCAAATGCTTCTCTGATATGTTCTATTAGGTCCTTATATACACCGTTTTTTCCTGTCAAGAGATACATGACAAGAACAGTTAGTTTGGTAACGGATATAGTTCACTACATGCATGTTAAGAATTAGGAGTAGAAGAGAATGAGTACCAAGCTTGCGTATTGGTGGTAATTTGCGTCCTTTCTTGCGCATTTCATTTGTTTCTTCCAGTGTTAGACCTTCAGGAACACGCTGAACCAACCTCGGATACACAGGAGTAACAGGTTTCCACAACATAAGAGGAAAGCGAGGCCGAGTCCTGTAGTTGTAATTTCTACCACGAAACAGGAATATGACTCCTCCTCTGCTGTAGATGATCTTCCCTCCAGTTTTCTCCTGTCAAATCATGTAATCTTAGGACGATGAAGTTTTCTCACAAGAGAACACAAATCAAGAACTACTAAGCCTCATGGAGTTCATATCTCATGTCATTAGGTAACAGAAACTTCACACTTCGGACCAATCAATGGGTGTAAATGTTCCAGTTCATATGTTATCAATTTTTTTTTTATTATGTTTTTGATCAGTGTTCATATGTTATCAAATTGCCACTGTATTTCAACAAAACGACTGAAATACTACTGAATTGCGACATGTACACCCAACAATTGGACTGATATGTGTATTTTTTGCTGTCTAATGACATGGTACAAACTCAAGCCTCATACTAGCAACATGAAAGAACCACATCCATGAAGCAACCACCACGCATTAAGATTGATTAAAACTTGAAAGGCTGCATAACTCTATACGATGAAATGCCCACAACCTACCTAAAAGTAATTAAGTCAACTGACTGTAACTTCTCATACGACAACCATGTTGATTGAATTTTGAATGCATTATAGAAAGGAACAGAGTAAATCATGGTTTACACAAACTGAAATGGCAGAAACAACAAAGCTTATCACTTCAGATTGCAGATTATATAGCTTCCCAAGCACAAGAAACCAGATATGAATATGTAAAGATGGACAGAAGAAAGATAAGATCTGATCCAATCAAATCATAAAATCTGATTGAACGTCGACCATTTATCTAGAAACAGTTGAAACTGTAGGTAAAATGAAATCATAACCAAAAAAAAAAAAAATTAAACTTCAAAATGCAACATAATTGTGGACTAAATCAAAAAGGGAACGCCGCCCTGTAATCGCTGAAGACACCAACCTCTAATTGCTGGCACACATTGTCCATGTCAACTGTGCACACTCCTTTACATTTTATTTTGCACACTCTCCGCCGCTTCCAATGAGCATGGATGTTGTCCAACATGTTGTGTGTCAACCCATCTCTTCCTGCATGATCATGGAATAACTATGTTGAGAGAAAATAGAAGATGAAATTACAAGGCCAAAATTCAATTAAACAATACCCAATTGGCTGAAATAGAAAGTTTTAGCTTCTATTTCATCGAAAAAATAAGAACAATGGAGTTTCAGAGAAGTATTCCTTTAGCATAAAATCTCAGAATTGAAACTAAGTAAGAATGGGAAAAAAAAATTGACAGCTAGAAATTCTGAAGTTCTATTTCAGCCAAGAACAAGAACAATGGATTTAATCTAATAAATCAATGAGGTCATACGAACCCATATTCAATTGCCGATTGGACTTGATGCATCCCTGAACAAGCTCTTTAATCTCCTCCTCTGTTAATGGCTCACCCAAAATCTCCTCCCTCGACATCGTATACTTGGGCCCTGACCCTGCTAAGAACGGTCCCGGTTTCTGCACCGGCTTTACGCCCTTCTTATGAGGTGGCGGCAACCGGAAAGAATCAAATTCCGGCAACTTCTTCTTACTCGGTGGAATCGGAGCTCGTCCAGTCCAAGGACGAGGCATCGTGCTCGGCCCAAACGGCGGTTCACGCAAAGCCAGTGGCTTCACCTTCGGTGTCTCAGTATAACTGTACTGAAACCCAAACGGCGCGTTTCGGACTCGATATGAAACTCCATTTTCTCCGATTGTAACACCGGATGCTGCGTCGGCGGGAACTTCAGGCACCTTTGAAACCTTCGAGATTCGACGGAAGGCCGGGTGAGAAAGTTTAAGGTTAGGGTTTGGGGATTTGGAGTACTTTGAAGCTTTTCCAGGAATCGAAGTGCGAGAGGGAGAAGAAGGAGTACCGAAGGACTTGAAGCTTCCGTTGCCGGAAGCGGAGGTGGTGGTGTTGTCGGAGATATCTGCAATCTTAGAGGCGGATTCATAACGCCTTTAACGGCGAATTTCGCCTTCGATTTCCTTCTGAGCACGTTCATGGTGGATAAATTTCTCGGCATTGGCGTTGTTCCAACGGGAGAATCGAACTTCAGTGGCCGGACTGTGATTTAGGGTTTTTGGCGAGAAAATTGTAAACGGGACGGATGTTTTTATTGCCATTTTTAGAATTTCGCCGTTATTTTTGCCAGCTGCTGGCGATTTTCCGGTGAAGATGTCCGACGCTGAGGACAGATTAGATATTGTGAGGGAATGGTACAGGTAATCCTACTCGCTAGACTGGAGTAAACAAAAGCTCAACCAACAAAACCTCTGTGAAAGACATGCGTCCAACTAGGTACAATATAGTAAATACGAGTCCATCAGAATTCAGCAAGGACGAACCGGCCGCCTTGGGAGCGAACCAATCAAAATTGTTTCAACAAACTGACCGACGGTCGAACCACTACTTTAAACTGGTTGGACCTAGGGGTGGCAACGGACCGTATTGTGATTTACATGAAACTAAATAAGACTATAAAATATATATATTAAATCACAATATCATTGTAACTTATAATCATATTTATTATAGACGATAAATGATGTATTTAAAAATAAAATAAAAAATTAGTCAAATTAATTAGGTCGGACAGGTAAAACAGGTAAAGGCAAGTGAGTATGAGTTTGGTTATTTCAACCAGTTTATAAAACAAACGGGCTTGGATTGCGTCATACAACATGCTGAATCACTTGCGTGCTAGCACGAGACACAAGGCACTGTTCTTAGGCTATGCCTAGGTTTCGCGGCACGGGCATGCATGTTACAACCCAAATTACCCCAATTCAATGCTTAAGCACGAGCATGACACGACTTAACTGTGTTATGGGTAGGGTTGTCAACGAATCGAGCTGACTTGGCTCAGGTTTGGGCTCGGCTTGTATGAACTGAGTTTAACCTCTGTAATTATGCTTGTGAGCCAGACTTGAGCCAAAAAAAAAAAAAACTCATTATCCTAACAAGTTCGACTCGATCAAAGCGTGACTCAGTTTGTATATAAAAGTATATATCCATATTCTTATATCTTATATTATATATTAATATGAAACATACATGTTAATATATTATATTCTATATAAGAGAATAGTCAATGCATTTGGAGTATGCCAAGCTTTTATGAACCAAGCCTGAGCTTAAAATATTTTAACAAACCTGAGTCAAGCCTAAGACATGGGCTGTAAATGAGAACCAAAATGCCGACAAAAGTTGATTAGAATTTGAAGTTTAGGAACCTTTTGGGAATGTTGTACACCCAACAATTGTGGGAGAATGTTGTTTTAGATAGAATTTGAAATCACAAAGCATCTCATAAACAGAGAATCCAGTTACTTCATAGCTAAAGGAACCAAATCATAAAGTCAGATTAGAATGGGTCTTTATTGTTCTCAAAGAACTGCATTGAGTGACTGATTTAGAGAGCCTCTTGAGCTTACCAGAGCTATTACAGCCCTTTACCCTTACATCCTTTCTCTATTGCTGTAAGATTTTCCTTAAGGCCGTGTTTGGTTATCTAGAATATGTGGGAAATGAAAGAAAAACTAACTTTTCAACGAAATCTATGTAATTGGTCCGAGCCCAGCCCAGTCCGAGCTTTGGGCTTAACACTGTTTGTCTGTAGCCCGAATAGTATATAATTTGTTAAGTTCGAGTCCGCCCATTTTTGTCCAAATGGGACAAAAATATTACTATTTTGTTGCTAGGATTCAAACCCAACTCTCCACAAGCAGAATGTAATGTAGACTTCTCACCACTAAACTACAACAACAAGATGACCATGAACTGAAGTAAAAATTATATATTACTCAGTAATGTCGAGCTAAGCCTGGCTAATTTAATATAAATCCGAGTCCGACCCGAATACTGAACAGACCTACATTTCAATCCGGCCCAACCCTTGCCCAAGCCTGCCCAAACATAAGACCGACTGATTGGGCCAGGCTGGTCACCCGGCCCATTGTCAGGTGAAAGGTTAAAAATAAAATAAATCGAATTAAAAATTAATTCATCTTAAGATGTGAAAGTTTGAATAAAAAATGATAACTAACCAGTACAAAAATCAAAATTATCAAAATTTATCTGTAACAAGGAATTTACTTCCACTTTTTGGTCGGTTTTCACAATGGTCAAGCCAATAACAATAAGAACCAAACACAAGCTGCCCAGTTGAACAAACTATAAATTCCATTCAAACTACCATAATATCTGAGCAAAGGATAAGTAGAACTTACCATTCAATTGCCAGGAAAAAACAACTATCTTGAGGTTGATCCAGAAACTAACGTCTACAATGAAATCTTCATGTTTTTAATTTGCATTTGTTTTCATGATAAAATGAATACAAATATCGATCGATGATCCAACTTCAACAGCTACAGACCTTGCGGAAACGCCCTTGCAACATCACGCGGCGATGATTCCGTTACACTGAAGACCAGGTGATGGAGATGTTTCATCATCAATTCTCTCGTCCTTTATCATCGGAAGCTTCAATTTGATAAACCTTTCCGAATCCGAGCTCTGACATGTCTTGCTTTGCCATCAAGTTTCTGAAGATCCAAAGAGATAACTTTGGGATCAATATTTCTCTAATGAATCGACAGATCGAAAGAATCAAACACTAAAACATATCTATCTATTCATGCAAAAGTGGGGTTTTCTAATTTTTCAAAAACTGATTTAACTGTCAGCTTCCAGTAAAATCATAAATTCAGGTTTGAGTCCGCAGGCTAGCTCAACTGGCAGGCTCTCCAGTTCAGGAAATAGAGGTCCCAGGTTCGAGTACCCAGGGTTACCTGATATATGGTCCTTGTGGGTGGGGGTCATGTATCCGGGGTTTACCCTGTCCCCACTAAGTGGGGTTGGGGATTCCACGTCACCAAAAAAAAAACCATAAATTCAGGAAATTAACCAACTCACTAACCTCGCCATACGACATTCAAGGTACTTCTTCGAGAAGAGTCGGCATCTTTCTGAGTGAAAGCGAAAAGACTTGAGACAATCAATATATTCTTTCTTTTCCTGAAACAAAGTCAATTCTAAGCTAAGTTATCACAGATTCACAACATAAGGCATTTCACTCAAAACTTATCTCTACTCCCAAGAATTGCAAGAATCTAGTTAAAGAGGAAAAAAAAATGTAATTGATCTACTGATCAAGACTGTGAAACACTACCAAATCGCATTCATGCATGTGATCTAGAGGGAAAACTCCTTTTTCTGGGGGCACTGGTCTCAATCCTCTGTTACCACCAAATGCACCTCCTGCAGTCACAAAAATTCTTTCATATTGAAGCAAAAACAGCAACAAGGATAACATTGAATGAATGCAAAGACTTTTTATTTTACTCGTCAATAAAAGTTGGGTGAGTAGATACAAAGTTTGCCATGTCGATGTCGTCTGGTATATCACGAGGTGGCCCAGACAACATGTCGCCGAAATGGGGAAAAAAAGGGAAAATGTGGGGAAACCTAGGGTATTTGATGGATTGTTTGCCTCAAACTTCAAGAAAGCCTAATTAAGAGCTAGATGTATCAAAATACATAAAAAAAAAAAAATGCCTACACAGTAAGGCTGCGTTTGGCTCAGCTTGTGCTTATGGATAAGCACTCATTGGATAAGTTGCTCAATGGGAGCACTTATCCACAGCAACAATAAACTGTTTATTTGAAGAAAAGAGCGTTTGGTAAATACATTTATTTAAGTGCTTATGAAAGTTTAGGGGTAAAATAGGTATTATAAAAATATAATTAAAGTTTAAAAATAACATTTATTTAAGTGCGTATGAAAGTTTAGGGTTAAATAGGTATTTTAAAAATATTACTTGTGAAATAGCTCAACGCATAAGAGCTTGGGTGAGAGCAGCTTCTCCTTATGGGTAGCCTTCCTCTAGTGCTTATGGGTAAGCACTAACCCATAAGTGCTACCAAACACATTTAATTTTCAAAAGTGCTTATATAAGCTATAAGCTGCAATAAGTACTTATAGAAGCAAGGCCAAATGCAGCCTAAAAGTCATTACTTGAGGGGGGTTAACTTGCACGCTATCGGTTTGTAAGCCGTAAAAAAGATGCCATATCTAATTAAGCAACAATGAACACATAAATTTTCACATATGCTAAAAAGCAAAAAGTAAAAACATATAAATGCCACATAGTAAATGACACATGTGACATATCCATCGGAAAAGTTAAAAGGATAACTCAATAACAAAATGAAAATGCCATCAATGATCAAACTAAAAGTGAATGTAAGTCAAACTTAAAGATACATAAAACTAAAAATCAAGTGCCATCAATCCAAAGTTTGCATGTATGGGACTCGTTTAGGTCAAAATGTCGCACGTGCCAAGCGACACTTGCAACATTTAAGGGCATTTTTTTCTTTTTACCCTCATGCTGCTCGACATGAGGGACATGTCACAGGAAACCGAGGTAAAAACGATTTAACCTCAGGTTTTGTGCCCCCTTAGTCCAAATCGGTGATATATCGCCGACATTGTAAACACTGAGTAGATATATGAGTCCATAGTATTCACCATTACCCCAACATCAGGATGACCTATTGTACCATTGAGAGAATAATTTCTAGCGGAATCCCCAACCCCAAACAAAATAAATAAAAGGGTATATTCTGGCAGGGGCGGAGCCAGGGGGCGGAGGGGGGCCATGAATTTTGAAAACCATTTTCATTTAATGCTATGTTATAACCCATATAAAACAAATTTAATAAGGTGGCCCCCCTATCCCATGCCTCACTCTAAACGATTTATAAGTTACGAAACTTGGTTTTACAAAGGTCCTCCAACTCTATTTTTTTGAAGGTAAAGTCCTCTAACTCTATTAATTTATAAATGTAACCCTTTGCTTTCTAGTGTTTAATTTATATATGTAGATCTCTATTTTTTTATTTGTTTTTTGTGCCATTTGTTTTACAACCAGTCAATCAAAATTATTAGACAAAAAATACCCCATATTTAATAATTTATTTTGCTTTAACTCTTCTCTAATTCCTTCTTCTATGTGAGTCTTTATTTATTTTTATTAATTTTAATTTCTCTTTCTATTCTGAAATTTATAATTTATTTTTTATTTCTTTATCATTCACTAAATCAACTCTCTTGTTCAACGATTCACACACTAGTGATTTAACTTGTGATGTTTAAATATTTTTTAAATAAAAATATAAAAATTACAAACTGAAAGTTATATTCTAATATGAAATTGTACATCTAAAAATAAAAGTGTAATGATTTAAGACTTTTATGGTTTGATTGGTTGTTTGGTCCACTTGGTTCTTATAATTAGGGCCATCAACGAGTCGAGCTAGCTTAGCTAGTATGAGCCGAACTGGAGCTTTAGATAATTACACTCGCGAGCCTAGTCAGAGCCCAAAAAAGGATTGTTATATTTTTATTTTTATTTTTTGGTGAAATAAGAAAAAAATAAAGATTGTTATCTTAACGAGCTTGGATAGACTTGGCTCGGCTTTTTTATGAGATTATACATCTATATTCATATATCTTATACAATATATTAATATTAAACACACATGTTAATATATTATATTATATGTAAAATAGTCATCAATTATAATATTATTGCACTTGTACTGATCTAAGCTTCAATATCCAAAATAAATAAATAAAGATCTAAGCTTTTCTACAAGCTAGTCAAGCTTTTTACGAGCCGAGGTAACTACAAAATTTATGAACTTAACAAATTTTTTACTTGCTATATTCATTTTGGCCCCCTCAATAAAATTTTTCTGGCTCCGCCCCTGTATTCTGGAACTCAAATCTATAATGGAAAAAAAATAATAATAATATAAAAAAAATCCCAATAATACTTGAAACTATTGTTTCAGTACATAACTTGATTGAAAACCCCTCAAATGAGATCAAATAAGAGAGAAGAATCTCATGTTCATGCTTATCAACATCTAGCAAACTTCTGAAATCCAAAGCAAAAGAACCCTAGAGATATGAAACAGAGGAGGTTGTAACAAAATTACCCGCGCTCATCTAGCTGCTTAACGCAAGATAGATCACAGAACAGAATGAGACGTGGACACACTCTATTTCTGGATCCTGTGAAATCCATACCGAAACAAAGTAGCAAAATAATAATAATCAGAATAGATAGTAATCAATAATTTCAATCCAAAATCCTAATTGCTCCCTGAATGTTGTTTCCATTTAAAATATAACAAGATCCCTACTGAACCCAAAATTAAGGTAAATAACCCAAATAAATGCAGATTCAAGCTCTATTGTCTGAAAATGGCTGCAAATATAGAGAAAACGATCAGAGTTGTCGGAGACGCTGGTCGGAATCTTTCGATTGTCTGCGTTCCTCTTCTATTGTTTTAGGGTAAAAAAAAGTAATAAAACAAAAGAAGAAAGGAAGGAAGATGAGGAAACTCACCGTCACGGTCGTCTGAGAACGCCGGATAACGTCACGATCGTCGAGAAGTTTTGTACACGCACCCAGAAACTGTGATTTATTTGAAGTATATATATACCTCTGGGCCAATTTGGGCCTAAAAAAATAAAGCCCACATACTGAAATGCAGTTTGGAGGTGGCAAATTCTAGCCCGACCCGTTACCCACCCGGTTTCGAACAGATTAATTATTAGGTTTGCATGACGTGGGACATTAAGGCTGCATTTGACCCGGCTTGTGCTTATGGATAAGCACTCATTGGATAAGTTGCTTAATGGGAGGACTTATCCACAGCAACAATAAATTGCTTATTTGAAGAAAATAGCGTTTGGTAAATACGTTTATTTAATTGCTTATGAAAGTTTAGGGGTAAAATAAGTATTATAAAAATATTATTAAAGTTTATAAATAACATTTATTTAAGTGCTTGTGAAAGTTTAGGGTAAAATACATATTTTAAAATATTACTATAGTTGTGAAATAGCTAAGGCATAAGAGCTTGGGAGAAGCTGTTGAGAGTAGCTTCTCCTTATGGGTAGCCTTCCTCTAATGCTTATGGGTAAGCACTTACCCATAAGTCTTACCAAACACATATTTAATTTTAAAAAGTGCTTATATAAGCTATAAGCTAGAATAAGTGCTTATAGAAGCCGGGCCAAACGCAATCTAAGGTTGCGTTTGTCCCGACTTGTGCTTATGGATAAGCACTCATTGGATAAGTTGCTCAATGGGAGCACTTATCCACAACAACAATAAATTGCTAATTTGAAGAAATTAGCATTTGGTAAATACATTTATTTAGGTGCTTATGAAAGTTTAGGGGTAAAATAGGTATTATAAAAATATTATTAAAGTTTATATATAATATTTATTTAAGTGTTTATGAAAGTTTAAGGATAAAATAGGTATTTTAAAAATATTACTAAAGTTGTGAAATAACTTAACACAAGAGTTTGGGAGAAGCTGCTCTCAGCAACTTCCTCCTTATGGGTAGCCTTCCTCTACTGCTTATGGGTAAGCACTTACCCACAAGCGCTACCATACACATATTTAATTTTAAAAAGTGCTTAAATAAGCTATACGGCTGCAATAAGTACTTATAAAAGCTGGGCCAAAAAGAGCCTAAGAAAGATATGGTAAGATGACAATATTGATTTGAGAATTTTTTGAAAGAATGTGGTGTCTCTAGGTTATCTCCATTTGATATGTTAATTTTAAAAAAAAATTATATATATATTCTATCTATAATATATGTAATGTCATCTGCATCCAGCCTAACTTGATCAGGTTCAAAGTACTCCAATTGGAATAGGTTAGGATCCTTATTTGTACAAAACCAGCCTTGAATGAACTCATTGAGCACCCCTCCAATACATGAAATTCCTGGGTTCCCACATAACATCAATCACAAATTAATCTTTAAAATCCCTCTCTAATTCCTGCAATATAACATGTACTAAGGAATCATTAAGCACCCAGTCTCTCAAACCAATTCTGGAATATACCATTGTCAATTAGATTTCTCATAAGACTCTGGCATTACCCAATCCATCCAGTTAGCCCCAAGAAATGCTCCCATATCTGCCTCACACAGTCACAATGAATCAATTGACTACCCATTTCTCAAACATATGAAACAAACCTGAAGTGATAAAGCAAGAACTTTCCTCCATAACTGGAGTATGCCAGTGGCACTAATCATGTTCGTGTACTAAAAGTCCATATCTGATCCTTAGTGGACTCTAAGCATACAAATCTGAATAATCCTTACTGTTTCAGATCATAGACATGTTTTCAACGCTCAGGCCACGATGGACTGCTTGGAGGAGCCACCAAATTGGCATAATGTCTCCTCTCAGACATGGACCAATTTTGGGAGGTAATTCCCAGCTACTCTTCCTCACAAGATCTGAATTATCAGCTGATTTACAAATCCAAAGTCAGAAAAGTTGGAAAGTATTTTTATTTTTGGAAAGGCAAGTATACATTAAAAAGAAAAGGAAGGAGTATACTTTAAAAAGAAAAGAAAGGAATACACATTAAAAATAAAAGAAATGAATTTACATAGAAAGCCTCTCAAAAGTCGGTGGAAGGCCAAACCAAGGTTACACATGAAAGCAAAAAAAGACAAAAACAAACCAAAAGATAAAGTCAACAACCCACCAAGGGGAACCAACAGCTTATCACAACCACAACTAGACGGTGAGAAACAAGAGCCATAATGCAACATCCAAAGAAAAAGATACAACCAGTACTACCCTCAAAGACAAGATCATTCATGAGGCCCCCAACAAAGACAGCATCAAGAGCAACAAAAAGGGTACAAAGATCACCAACACCACCAACAAGCAGCATTCAAATACTCACAATAGTAGGGAAACAAGGCAGATGAAGGCAGCAATACCCAAACACCAAGAGACATGGTATAGCACACTATACACTGCAAACCACAAGACAGTCACCAATTGAACCAGAACTTCAAGAACCATCAAATGGGATCCAAATTAGCATCCCCAACCCAACAAGAGTCAGCAGGGAGAACACCACAAAAGACAGGAAACATGGGAAAACAACATCAGCAACAACAACCATCACTCCAGAGAAACCATGAATCGCAAAAATCCACCAATTAACACCAAGCACAACTGAGAAAATAGCCATCACCAGCAAGAAACAGAGAGAATGGGCAGAAAAATCAACGCAACTCCATCAAGCACTAGTAGAAACAGATTGGCATCAAAGCAGACAAAAAGATCAACCTGCACAGGGCAAGCAGAAGAGGAACAACCCACCACAATTGAGAGACAAGCCACAAACACACTAGAACGTACACTTCGAACTAGTTGTTAAATCTAACTAACAAAAAAAATTATCGTAAAAGAACTTGGAGAAAGAAAAATCACCCTCTTTTGGTCATCGTCTAAGTAATAGATTCCTTTTTTTTGCCGACTCTTCATATATGAGTTTTACAATCAACGACCATTGTTCATATATCTTTTGTGTTACATCATCGGTTTCAAAGTGTTTCTCCTACAAAAATAAACATTTAACATTAGATATAATCAAATCACCAATAATAATAATAATAATAATATGCTAAATGTGAATGGGTCTCTTAAGGACTCACGAGGAGGAGCTGATGGTTTGATTAAAAATCACTTTGGTGAGCTCATAATGGGGTTTACATATGCTACTGAAGCCAAGAATAACCCCTACCATGAATTCCAAGCTATCTTATTTGGCCTGAATTTCCCCATCCTGTAGAACTATAATACAATCAATCTTGTCTCAGTTTCCAACAATGCTATCAGGATCCTTAACTCCAAACCTAAGCATATGAGAGAAACAAACTTTGCTGCGGATTTTTTGGCCAAATTAGCTACTGTTAGGAATGAGGTTCATACGTTATTACCTTGGTATATATCCCCTAACCTTTTGAACATCCTCGACAAGGATTCAAGAGGCTTTTTGTACCCTAGAATGTAATTTCTCTCTTCTTTATTTATATAAAAAGCTTACCTTTCAAAATAATAATAATAATAATAACAATAACAAAAAACAAAAAGTGGCACATACCTCACACTTATCTCCAATTTTATTTTCTTGTTTCCTTTTTCGAAGTCATCTCAAATATGCCAATAGACATTTCGAACATATCTCAACCAATCTTTAACTTTTGAATGGTCATAATTCTTAGCATTATAAACGCCTTTAAATCGAGAATCTGCTATTGGTGAATACCTTTATTCGTTTCAAAGACTTCGCTCAATGCTTCCCAGATGACACTACGTCAACCATCGGACAAATTTCTATCAAGGGCAAGATTCATGATAAACTCTACCTTCTTGCGGTTGCCCAGAAGGCGAGATGATTCTTAATCATATTACGATCTCTATAAGATAAAACAATACAATCATTGTTAAAATATTATAAAATTATTTCAATATAAAATCATTATGGACGAGAATAGTTTCTTACTCTTCAAAAGGAGGCTTTTCACGAAGCGAAATATAATGAGTTATGTCCAACAATTCCAATAAAGTTTCTCCGCATGTGGATTGGGTTAAACCCACAAATTGTTTATAATCTTCTTCTATGCCATTCTTTAAAACTGTTTCATTACTTTTGGCATTTGTTTTGATTATTATCAATTGTGGCTTCCCATGCACCATTGCAATCTCACACATTTTCAGTCTTATCCCATAATTTTTGAAAATGGACATAATTAATCGCTTTAAGTATACGCCTGCATAAACAAATTAATGTAAATATTCTAAATTATAATACGTTGAATTAATAAAAAAATATAAATTAACTATCAACCTTAAAATTTTCTTATGTTGTCATCTAGGAATTTTTGCTTTCATAGGGAAACTAGCCATTCTTTTAGAGTAGAATCAATTCTTCCTATTGCAATTGTTGAACCACTTTTTTTAGAATCACTTTTTCTTGTTGCAATTGTTGGCTCAATTTCTTCAGAATCACTTTTATCTGTAGCAATTACTAACCCAATTCCTTTCTTGTCAAGAGATTGAGTTAAGAAAAGTGGCTTAACTACTGATGAGTTTTAAGCTCTAGTGTGTTATTAAAAGAGTTCAAGTTTACACTTTCATCACTTTCATAAAAGAAAAAATAACCTTTATGAAAAACATGGTTAACTGAAAATTCTCAAATATGATAAATTGTTTTCATTGCTTTCTTATATGAGACGGTTTAGCTGTACATTTATTTCAAAACTTGTTACATCGTTATTTTTTTTCTACTTGATATGTTATGTATCAACCTCTGTTCTAAAACTCGTCGAGTTAACTCAACTCGATGGCATTTCGCATCAACTCGATTAGGGACTCGGTTTAAGGGTAACTCGGTCGTGTTTTGAGCCAGCTCAACGAGTTACCAAAAAAAACGAAGAGTTTCATCCCAATCGACCGCCTTGTCTTAAAATTTCAAAATTATCATCTTCCTGATAAATAATGGTGGATACGCCATAGAAGTTGAGATCCATGATGGACCATATAATGTGATTAAGAATTGGAACTACATTGGCTTGGTTGATGTGATTCACAATGAAGAAGGCAATTGCTGGACAACAAAGGTTCAATACGAAGAGGATCTTGTTGAAGCAATCGAGACGGTAATGGGGCCAAAGAAGGATTGTTTATACTTCATAGAGATTGTTCACAAGGACGATACGAGCGAAGATCTGCTTGAATGGGGTTCTAGGGTTTCTGCTGTAAATAGCCGCCCACCAAACCCTTAGTAAACAACCTGCTCTACCTCCTAATTTCAAAACCAACAGCTTCGAGCCATAGTTTTAAATTTCGAAAAGATCATTGATTTCGGCTGGACAAACGAAATCGAAATATCTAAAATTTCGGATATTTCAGCAAAATTTCGTTGAAATCTTTTTGTTTTAATTTAAAATAATTTGCTGAAATAATGTTTGAAATTGGCCGAAATTTCGCGAAAATTCGAACTGAAATTTCGTTTATTTCGTCGAAATAAATTCACTTTTTTATTTATTTATAATATTTTAATATAGGCATAATTTAGCCGATTTCTTTCTTTTTTTTCTTTTTTTAATAAGTACTAAGTAATAACTTCTAAAATATAAATAATAAACTTAGTTAATA
>JAUPMG010297425.1:0-17087 GCA_031762675.1 Pachysandra terminalis | reverse complement strand
ATCGTAGTTCGAATCGTTCAAGATTTTGAGCAAGAACTGAATCTGGTTCGATACTGTTGAAGCGAAATCAGGCATCATGAGAGAGCTCGATCGCTGGGGTATCTTCGGAGTCTGCCGATCAACAAGAGAACAAGGTTTTCTTTCAGAAGCCGAAGAAAAGAGGGATGGTTCGGGTTGCCAAGAAATTCGTCGGGAAAGATATCACTTGCCCTCGAAACAATATATATATATATACTACGCAGCAGAGTAATCCCTTTCTTGCTGACCTGGAAATAAATAATTAATTACATAATTGATTGAGGATTGAATTAGTATGACGGCTCCGACCTGGTTTTTTATTTTTATTTTTTGCAATCCCTAGCTCGCTCCTGAACCCGGGGCGGAATATGTCAGACCCGACTTAAAATGTTCTTACAAAATGTAATATGTGATTAAAAATATTTTCCACATATTTAATTATAAATTGTATGTTTATTAATTATTAATTGTATACAAATTAAGGTAGGGTTGTCACAAACCCATACGCCATCAAGACATAGAGAGTTACCCATTTAACCTACACCATTGTCATCCCTGGTTAGGGTCGGGTTGTCCCAATCCCAAGCTTGTCAGACGAAGTGAAGTTACTTGTTTAACCTGCATCATCGTCATCATCCTTGTATGAGAGGCAATTAGTGGGAAGAAAATCGTCTGCAATATTTTGTTGCAATTTTTACAATGGTAGCAGTCATGGGAGATCACGTGTGCAAGATATTACCGGTTAAGGTGGAAACTAATTAAGGTAGAAGTCGGATTGAGGTTAAAATATCTCTTAGGTTTTAGAAATGATCGGTTAACCTTTTTAATGTTCCTTATGTGGTGTTGTCCAATTGGTATTGTAAGAAACATTACACCAAATATCGCATATGATTTGCTTCTCAATTAGTGTGTATGAGTAGTGTCGCAATCAATAGTATGTAAGATTTGCTGTCATCTGGTACTTAGTATTCATGTAATATGAATAGTATGTTATTTATGTATAGGTTAGTGAATAATAAATTGGACATTATGTCTTCTAATCATGTGGTGTACATATGTCAATATGTCTATTGGTATTAATGATGATGCGATCTGAATAATCAATTCAACACATGTCACGATCTTAACGAAGGGCGATTGGTATTACAAGATAGGATAAGCTGCTTCAGATCAATAATAAGCAATAAATTTGTCTTCCTCGTAAATTACATGTGTGAACTCCAAACGATGTTCACCAAATCAAGGGCCACGTCAAAAATGACAACCCCTTTAGCTAATCAAATATGTAATGCTCTCAACTTATAAGATTTGCTTCTTCGCTAAGCCACCTATGCAAAAGATGGAAATCATTTTTCATAAGGTTAACCACCTCGAGATGGTCAATTCATCAATAGAGTTATACTTTTAAAGACACAGGCTAAGCATCTTGAGATGGTCAACTTGTTACCAAGTTAGCCCCCCTCAAAAGAATTGGTTATGGTTCGTCCCCCTTAAGGGACATGGTTATATGGGCTTGTCCCCTTCAAAAGATTTGATGAAAACGCTTTTAAACTTTGAAGGAATTCTTGCGGGAAAGGCTTCTGAAGGAATGTATACATCATATATCGAGGAAAACATCCTTAGATAACATCTCTTTACACTGACTTCGTGGGAGCCAGACTGGCCACCTCGAGATGATTAGCTTGTCAACGGTTTAGCCCCGCTCAAAATACTTGGTTATGGGTTCATCCCCCTCGAAGGACTTGGTTATGAGTTTGTTCCCCCTCAAACGACTTGATAAAAAGGCTTTTAAACTTCGAAGGAATTCATGCAGGAACGGCTTCCGAAGGAATGTATATGTCATATATTGAGGGAAACATCCTCAAATAACATATCTTTACACATACTTTGTGGTATGATCTTGCGATGTTGATATCATATATTCTGATAACACGGTGTGCTAATCGCACTGTTTCGTGGAGGGCTAGTTGTTAGCATCTACCTACTGGCTGTCTAGCTAACCCTTCATTAGGATTTATATTTTCAGGTCAGTTGCTTGATCCAGCTCATAGAAGATGAGACGACGTGGCAGTGGACTTTATGTGTAGTCTTCAACACTTAGAGTGTGTGTGTATAGACTAGTTGATTCTTTTTGTATAGACTTGTGGTTGGTTGCAATTTGTGGGTTTTTTATTTAGTGTTGCTTGGGTATAGATTTCAATAGATTGTTTTTTACAAACCTACTAGTTGTTTTACTTGAACCTCGGTTTATATGTTCTCACTCTTGATTATTAATTTAAAAAAAAAAAGTTTTGCTAACTCTAGTTTTTATGTGTAGTCTTCGGCTTCTCACACAGTGACCATCCCTAATGCATAAAATGGAGTAGGATGAGATATTTAGAGGATTTGTGTCATTGGGGACATTCAGAGGACTCTATGAGTTATATATCAGCTAATATGAGATTTCGTTACGATAATCTAATTTTACCTGAAAAAGTCGAATGTGAGACCTTAATCATGATGCTTGGTATGGGCCAAGCGTCATGACGAAGAAAAGTATATTTTTGTAAAGATAATATAATATATATTTATGTTCTTTATATATGTTGGTATGGGCCACCGCATTGAAAAGTAGAGGTAACAACAAATCGGGTTGGATTTGGGAGGATCGTAAATCGGGTTCGAGCTTAAACATATTGGATTGGATTCAACCCGTTTACTGACGGGTTGAGAAATCATGGAACCAAACCAAACCCAACCCATCAATAAACATATTGAACCCATATGACTCTTTTAATATTTTTTATTTATTTATAATTTTAAAGTTGGATAAAATATAATATTATTGAATATATTAAATTTTAATAAATATTATAAAAGTATTTAATAAATATGATTCCTTTAAAATTAAAAAAAAACAAAGAATTATAAATTAGCATTTGATATAGAAATAACGAAAGACAGTATATAAAATAAAACATATAATATATTTTTTAGGTTTCAAGTATTAACCAAAATAGAATACATGCTAATAAAATAACATAAACATTCTTTAACTAAATAGACGTGATTAAGCATTAAACAAAATTAAGCACACATAAATTTTATTTTTTTTATAATAACTTAACTATTAAATCACGTAATATGGGACGTTTATAAACCGGTCGTTCACTCCAAGGAGAGAGGTATATAACAGGCAGGCTGGGGTCAATGTTGAGCTAAGGGCCGCATTCACAAATTCTAGGGATTCATGGCTTTGATACCATATACCTAGAGGGCGTTGAGGCCTTTTGTTGCCCATAATGTGCCTGTCCTATTATAAATATAGTTTTGATATTTAATAAGTATATTCCAGTATGTAAGATAGACGTATTTTATGTTTTTTATTCTTCTTTATTTTCTGTGTCTGCATGTTTTTAAAATCACAAAATGCCTTAATTATCTAGTATGATTAGGCATTAACAACGTCAAATGACTCAACCTTTTCGATCCACATCTGAATTAATCAACAATTCATAATTAATTGAATTTGAAAACATTCAACGACAGTTTAATAAATGGACAATTCAAAATGTTAAACCTAAGACCATTTATAGGTCTAAATGGTATGATCTAAATCCTAGTGTGACAATTAAGACTATGGAACAGACTTTGAGTCTGGATTCTCAAGATGAAATTATTAAGTTGCTGGATCCACAGGATCTACATCCTTGTCTTAAAGAATATAAATTTATTCACATAGGTTTAATTTATGTTGCATTTAAACCTCTAACACTTCTTGGCATGAATGCATGTCTTCAGGCAACACTTAGTGATGCCCGTTGTCTTGCCTATGGATCATCCTTAATGGGTACTATAGAAACAGTTTATGTCTTACTCTGGTATATTTTGATGTTTATCCGAACCTCAGTCTATCTTTGACTAATCCTAATCTGTATGAAGCCATTAATCTTAGATTCTAGACCAAGGGATATAATTTTCTCCCTGGTTCTAAGACTGTTGCTTTAATTTATAGAATATATTATAAAGTCATGAATACCACAACTCCCAATATTAAAAAGTATAATCCTCATGGAAAGACTGTTTTAATCGAAACAAACCTCACATCCAAAACAAGTATTGCAACCCCTCGCACGCTTTCTTGGGATGAGATTAATTTTCCCGAGTCTTGGAGCATACCAAATGCTATTCCTCCTAGCCCCATTATTTACCATAATATTGATAATATTATCCAATTTAATGATGGTGAAGTTATTCTAAACTTTAGGAAACCTTCAACTAATCCTCCTAGATCATCTTCATCCAGAAGTTGGAAACCACCTTATCAGGTGTCCTATCCTTCTACATCTAGGAATTATATTTCCGATATTCCTATAAAACATTCCTCTGAAAATCAATCAGAAGAAAGTGTGAATCAAGTCAATATTGAGGGTATCCATTTGTTTGACCAACAAATCCCTTATGCAATTTATAAGAATCTAAAAAGAGAATCTCCTACTACTTCTGAAATGAATTTTCATTATTAAAATTTGTCTTCATGTATTTTACAACTACAACAATTTTTACAATTAATAAAAAAATCATTAATAATGAATTCCACCTACTTATCTCTAAAAGATTTAGGGATTGGTATTTTAAATTCTATAGTAAAGATGAAATTCAGTATTTTAAAATTGAATTCTATACTTTTTTAGAAACTCGTCAACAAATCATTCCTTTTGTTCAATGGTTTTATTTAATCCAATATGTCCCTAATATTTTATCTCTTGATGATTTTCAAAATAAATGGACAACCATTGAGGATAAAGTTAATACTGCTATCCATCCTCCAGAACCTTTAAAATTACCTAATCAATTTTCCAATTCATCTAATCAATCTCTTAATCTTGAAACTACTGCTTATATCAAAGTTAAAGCTGAATCACCAGGAGAGGAAATTTTACCCAGCCTTTCAGACTTTAATTAGGTTTTTAAACAAAATAATTATACAAATATTTTCCTTCAAACTGTTGGAAAACAATTAGGTCGCATTGAAACGAATATTGATGAGATAATCTCTATTATCCATCAAAATAAACCTCCTGATAAATCACCTGCTCTTCCTACTGTTAAACTTCCAATTGAGGTATCTGGGTTTAAATTTTCAAACCCTCAAAAGAATGAAGAGTTTATTAATCTCTTATAAAAATAAAAATAAAAAAAATCCAAGGACTCAATATTCATGTCCTATCTCACCAAGATTCTGATTTTGAAGTTGATTCAGATATCTCTCCTGAAAAACTTAATGAGATTGAAACAAATTATGTGGAAGATAATTCAAACTTCCAAATTAATAAAATTAATTCTGATAAAAGAAATTCTAAAACAACATTTGCTGGTCCAACTAAGAATTATTATCCTTGACCAACACCTCAAGACATTCTTTATGAAGAAGACTTTTTCCACACTCAAAAGTCTTATCATGAAAAAACAATATATGAATGGAATATTGATGGAATGTCTGATTATCAAATTTATGAAATTATTCATCAAATGTTAATGTACAGCACTGTCTGTAAGCAGAATAATAATTCTGATCAAGAAATTGCCAAGTTTATCATTTGTGGTTTTACTGGCCTTCTTAAAGGTTGGTGGGATAATATCATTACTCTCCAACAGCAGCATGAAATTTTACATGCTACAAAAATCATTAAAAATGAATTGAATCAGGGTACTCAGCAACAAGATGCTGTATATACTTTAATCCTTACCATCATTCATCATTTTATTGAACCAGAAGGAGTTAATAATAAGAGGTCCGGGGAAATTTTACAAAATATTCGTTGTCCCACTCTAAGTCATTTTAGATGGTACAAATATGTATTCTTGGCTAAAGTTCTTCAACGTACTGATGCCAGTTCTGAACACTATAAAGCCAAATTTATTGATGGCTTACCTACTTTCTTTGCAGAGAAAGTTAGGAAGAAATTAAAAGATCTGCATAATGGTATTTCTATTCCATATAACTCCCATACTTAAGGAAGTTTAAGTAGTACCATTATTCAGGAAGGATTATCCCTTTGCAATGACATTAAATTGCAAAAACAATTAAAGAAACATAAACTAGCCAGTAATAGAGAAGCTGGTGCCTTTTGTGAGCATTATGCTTATAATACTAATATTGATTATCCTAAATCTAGGAAATCTCATAAAAGAAAATATTCTTCTAAGAGAAAATCTTATAATAATAAACCATAAAATTTTAAAATAAATTCTTTTAAAAAATCTTAAGTCTAAATCAAAAATCCTAAATAAGTAAAATGCTTTAAGTGTGGTAAGATTGGCCATTATGCCAACAAATGTACCACAAAAAATAAGTTAAACAATCTTCAAATTAATGAAGACTTAAAACTTCAATTAAGTAAATTATTACTTAATACCTCTGATTCTGACCAAGATACTGATCAGTCTAACACCAATCAATCTGACAATGAAGGATTTAATCAACTTTATTCCTCATCCTCTTCAGAATCCTCCAATTCTAATAATTGTCAGTGTAATGAATTGCTTGATAAATACAATCATTTACAAGCAATTATTCAAATGAATAGTCTTAGCATTAATATGCTCACCAGTCAACAACAATCTCTTCTTGAACTTATTGATCAAGTTCAAGATCCCCATATTAAATTACAGTTGATAAGACCTATTATGACTTTGCTAAACAGGATACTCATATTATTGTTGCCCCTCATGTTCCTGACAGATATTAGAGCATGAAAGAAGTATTAAACAGACTTAATACTTCTCAGACTAATCCTCGACAAACTAATATCCTTGATTTAAGAAATTAAGTTAACCAATTAAAATTTGAAATTAAAAATCTTAAAACTCAGCAGGATATCATGCAATTTGATCTTTATCAGTTACAAAATAAATCTCTACCTAATAAAGGTATTAAAATTGATCCCCATCAAGCTTCAACCAGTGATACAAAAAATCCATCACATCCTAAAATCGCCTAGGATATTAATCCTATAGATACCCCTGATTATTTACAATTAATGAACCACATCACTTTTCAAAAATGGTTCATTTCTGTCACTTTGGTTATCAACAAGGAATTTACCTTGAAAAATATTACTGCTCTTGTGGACAGTGGTGCAAATATGAACTGTATTCAAAAGGGACTTATTCCCACTCAATATTTTGAGAAAACCACTTAAGGCCTCACTAATGCCAGTGGTGGTAAAATGAAACTTAAGTTTAAACTCAATGAAGTTTATATTTGCAAATATGGATTATGTTTATCATCTACTTTTTTATTAATCAAAAACATGTCTCAACAAGTCGTGTTAAGAACACCATTTTTAGCTTCGGTTATCCCTATTGATCAAATTGATTCTAATAGAATTTCTACAACTTTAAATGGCCAGAGAATTACTTTTGACTTTATTACCTTACCAATTAACAAGTATATTAATACTCTCAAAGATCATATTTTTTCTAAAGAAAAACAAGTTCTTTTTTTTTTTCAAAATAAAATTTTGTCCTTAACAATTCAAGAAAGGTTACAAAAACCTGACTTAAAATTACAAATCGATTATGTTAAAAACCAGTTTCTTACTGAGGTTTGTAGTGATATTCCTAATGTTTTTTGGGACAAGAAAAGACATATTGTCTCCCTTCCTTATATTAATGGTTTTAATGAAAAACAAATCTCTACAAAAGCCAGGCCTAGTCAAATAAAAGCTGACTACTTATAACTTTGCAAATTTGAAATCCAAAATCTTTTAGATAAAAAACTTATTTCTAAAAGTCACTCTCCTTGGAGCTGTACTGCCTTTTATGTTAATAAGGTTGCTGAAAAATAAAAAAGAACTCCAAGATTTGTTATTAACTACAAGCCTTTGAATGATGTTTTTCAATGGATTAGATATCCCATTCCTAATAAAAAAAGTGATCTTCTTAATAGACTGCAATCTGCAGTAATCTTTTTCAAATTTGATCTCAAATCTGGATATTGGCAAATTCAAATTACCTCAGAAGACAGGTATTAAACTGCCTTCACAGTTCTTTTTGGACATTATCAATAGAATGTTATTGCCTTTTGGTTTAAAAAAATGCACCTTCTGAATTTCATAACATAATGAATGAAATTTTCATTCCTTACTCACAATTCTACATTGTCTATATTGATGACATTTTAATTTTTTCTAATTCCATTGATCAGCATTTTAAACATCTAAAAATCTTAAAAGATGTTATTAAACGAAACGGCTTAGTGCTTTCTACCCCCAAAATGAAACTCTTTCAAACCAATTTTAGGTTTCTTGGCCATAATACTCGTGAGGGAAAAATTATTCCAATCAATCGTGCCATTGAATTTGCATCCAAATTTTCGGATGAAATTAAAGATAAAACCGAATTACAAATTTTTTTAGGTAGTTTAAATTGTATTTCCGATTATTATAAGGATTTTGCCTCTGACACTGCAATTCTTTATTTTAGACTTAAGAAAAATCCTCTTCCTTGGTCGGATGCACACAAACGTGAGTCCGATTAATTAAATTAAAGGCAAAACAATTGCCTTGCCTTTCTCTTGCCAATATTGATTAGTTCAAAATTGTTGAAATCGATGCCTCTAATCTAGGCTATGGTGGAATTCTTAAACAAAGAAATCCAGCTACCCAAAAGAGAAACTAATACTTTTACCAATGGAGATTGGAAAAATGCCCAAGTTAATTATTCTAATGTTAAAAAAGAAATTATTTCAATTGTTAAATGTATTTCAAAATTTCAAGATGATTTATTAAATCAAAAATTTCTTCTTCACATTGATTGCAGTTCTGCAAAAACTATTTTACAAAAGGATATTAAAAATATTGTTTCTAAACAAATCTTTGCTAGTTGGCAAGCTCAACTGTCCAATTTTGATTTTAATATTGAATATATTAAGGGCGAATCTAATTCCCTTCCTGACTTTCTTACATGCGAGTTTTTGCAGGGATATTCGTGAGCAGGCAATTTCCTGCCCACGAACAAAATTCCTCCAGAGGTAAAACAAAACAAAAGCAGTACGCCACTTTTGGGGAGCAATATCCTCCCTTATCTTCTACCAAAGATCTCATTGGTAATTCACAGACTTATAAGTCTGTTAAGGAAGTCCTTGTGACTCCATCTCCTGAATTCATCCTTAATAAAAAAGGTGATCCAATCAATTCTGTCTCAATGAAGGAGATGAATAATGGTTAAATGAACTATGAGAATTAATGCCTCATTATCTCTTTGACCAGAATTTTACTGGTACTGCTAGTAAAACCAGAGAAAATTATGAATCCATATTAATTGAAACAGGCAGTGCGAAAATATCACATACCCTTGCGATACCTAATCAGACTAAGAGTCCCATTGCTTATAGCAAATGCATTATTCAAAAAATTATTTCACCGTCTGAATGGGGATTAAATCCTAATTCTACACAGAAACTCCAGGTATCTAATGTCATTTATAATTACTAGGATTATATATTAGCATGGAGTAATAGCTTCTATTATCCAAATCCCACACATAAGCATACTTGGTTCATCAAGCTATGCCCTCAATCAATAAAGATTTTTTATCCTAATTGGATTTTCCAATGGTTGGCATTGTATGGGTCCTGATATGGATATCTTTCCATCCCCTATTCCAATGGAAGGATTTACCAAATATACCCAATTTCATCCTCATTTAGGAGGAAAGAGCAAAGTTCTTATTGGTTATCCAACACTCTTATTATTTATCAAATTTGGTATTCCATGGATTTGGAAATGGGACCTTCATTGTATTACCAATGTGTTACGTATCCCAGTTCTTGAGCGAACTTTCGCTTATAGATGGTGGGCCAGTTTTCCCATTAAGGAAACTGTTGAAAATATTCAACAAACAATTTCTCATTATGAGAGTCAAATTCCCCATTTACCTCCTTCTAGTGAACAAATTGCTTCCCTTGATCCTTTTGAAATCATTAAGTACAAATTACGGGTTGAATTTCCTCTTATTACTGATACTGAGCTTATGATTAAATGCATGGAAATCATGAAAGAAAAATTCATGTCTTCCTTGTCCACTCCTCAATCACAGCAGGATGACATGTCTGTGACATCTACTCAGGGAGAAAATAAATTCTCCCATTTGGGTGGTGACTTCTTTCAAAATCCAAAAGATGTTCTAATTGATCTCGGTGAAAATACCTCTAACCCAGCCATTGGTGCTTTTTGGGATGCTATCATGTCCCCTCCAACTTAGCACCTTAAATTTGCCCACGTCTACAATTTTTGGGTGGACACAGTACATCATTTGTACAACACAACATTCAATTCGTCGCACACAACAATCCTCTCAAAATTACAGTCATGTAATGACCTAAAACCTTTAAATTTATTTTCCCTTAATTAATTTATCTATTTAGCAATTTTATTTGTTATTTATGCACAAGGTTAGTGTGTTTAATTAATGCTTGGATGTTTTCTTAATTAAAACTCTTAGTTAGTGGCTTCTTTGTTATTTGATTTTCTCTTTGGGGTTAACTTTGTAATAAACTTTTCTTCTCAACTGTTTGAACGCACAATCTGTGCATTGAACAGGTCATGGGTACGTGTAGTGGTGTGTGTGTTTATGGGGAGAGAAGGTAGGTCCTTAAACCTATACCTCTAATTCCATACGTGGGATTCAAATACACTGATATGGGTTTTTGAACATAGAGAAGAGGTTTGAGAATGAGAAACCATACGAGAGAGATAAGAGGGCTGTGAAATTTGAATTCTGGTTTCAGAAATAGGAAGAGGAAGAGGAGAAGAAGGGAAGGAGAGGTACCAACCATTTTCTCGTTAGCGCTTTACCGGAATCATGTAAGTAGCTTATTCGGTTGATTTCTGTCATTATGGATGACATATAGGTTGTTTTGTGATTGAAAAACATGATTTACTAATTTACATTGATCGAACCATGTACTTTCCGGAAATCTTGATATAATACATGCGAATCTGTTCTACAAGTATTAGAAAGCATGGATTTCATAGTTTCAATGTTTATTCGTTTATGAACTGATTGAATCATGAGAATTTATATGTTCTATGCCTATCATCATATAGTTTTATGATCACATTTGATTTCTAGAAAAAAGTTATACTGTTATGCCTGCAATTATGCCTTGCATGATTTAGATTCTTAATCATGTTTACAACATGGTTATGGTATTGGATTGGATGGGATTTAATACTAGAAGTCTTAGATATACTATGTGAGAGTATATTGAGTATTTGAACCTAGAAAACATAGCAGACCGTAACTTCTATATTACTGTCTGTAACACTGTGATAGATCGCAAATATGAGATCGATCGCAACTATGCAGAGACAGAGCATAGTGTTAGTGTGAGACAGTGTGAGGGTTTGGATGTCTTTTGGTTCGGGTTTAATGGTGCTTAATGATGGGATCAAGTAGGGTCTAGGAAGTAGCAATGACTGAAACCTATTTGTTGTCCTTTAGCATGTGCAAACCAATTAGACATACTCCTCAATTGGTCTACACTTAGGAAGGAAATGGTGAGCCATATTTATGTTTACTTGTAACTTGCATCATAGGAAGGTGAATGATGGGTTCCAATGGATTATTCATGTGTATGAGCGCGTGTATAGCTTCTAAGGGAATCTATCATCCATATTCCATAGGATAGTACATTCATACTGTGTTCATATGAAATGTTAAGTGTCCCCGATTGGTGGAAAATAAGAGGTTGCCTAATCCTGTGGGTTGAAAGACCTACATAATAAGTTATGAATCATAGTTGGTTCATAAGGTCTACTGGACCTTGAGTGTCGTACACTCTAAAATCAACATATGGTGGGCTTCGAACCATGGGTTAGCGCCCGGATCGGAGACGGGACAGTCGGATGTTCCTAGGACACAGATCCTGAAACCCTCATGAAGCTGCAAGAGGGATGCTTAACATATCATATAAATATAGGCATAACTCACATCGAATTGCATTTCTTGATTGAGCATACATTAGGTCATCTGATTGTTCATTCTCACATCATATTCATGTCGTAACATATGCTATCATTTTCCGTTGTTATTTCTGTTTAATCTCTGGTTTCTAGACATTTATGATGATGTGGATGATGACTGGATCATGCTTGCTGAGTATTCAAAATTCACGCAACTTTCATGTTGCAGGTCAATTGAGTGATGGACGTATGTTGCTTCATTTATGTTTATTTATTACTTTCAGTTCTTGAATTTTGTAATAAGGCTCAGCTGAAGCCAGTTGACTCGTTGTATTCGTTTTGATGAACTTTTTATGGAAATGAATTTATTTTGCTTCCGCTACTCTGTTATGGATTCATTGAGATTGTTATCTCAAGCCGAGTTGTGATACAAAAATTCGTGGTCCAGAAATGGATCCCGAAAGTTATGCCTCGTGATCTGTGCCATCCCACCTAGGAATCCGTGTTACAGGATCCGAGGCGTGACAAGTAGTCAGCAAATTCTGCCAAGACAACAGCTAAATATGCCACGCCAATTTACCACATAAGCCGTGCCACGTATGCATTGGCATCATTTAGCACACGCCTGCCCTGACATCACCATGCATACGTCATCCCTGGCGTCTGCCTTTACTATTCCGGACTTGAATTTTTGTTTTGAAGTCCGCGGTCTATTTAAGGACCCTCAGAGCTCATTTCACGAGACTTCGAAATTTTCATCCAAAAGCTCTGCAACTCTGATCATCACCGACCACCTTCTCCGACCATCACCGACCACTATTTGGGGACCCTCCTGTAACCGGTTACTGTTCCAGTCGTCTTCTCTGACGACTCTTGGGGAATTGTTCCCCTTTGTACTTTTTTATTTTCTAATGTTCATGTAATAAGTACTGTTTCTATTTACTGTTTGTACTTTGTATTTGTACCGTATGTTTGAAGATTACTTTTTACTGTTCATTTTTACTTTTTTACTATTCACTTTGTGATCCTATATTGTAGTCTATCAAGAAGATCATTTTTATTATGAATGGGATATCTAATTCATTGAAGAACATCATTCAAAGGCATGTAGTTAATAACAAGTCTAGGAGTTACTCTTTCTTTTTTAACAGCATTATTAACATAAAATGCAGTACAACTCCAAGGAGAATGACTTTTAGAAATAAGTTTTTTATCTATAAGATTTTTGATTTCAGATTTGCAAAGTTCTAAGTAGTCAGTTTTCATCTGACTAGGTTTGGCTTTAAGACTATTGAATATATTAAATTTTAATAAATATTTAATAAATATGATTCCTTTAAAATTAAAAAAATAAAAAGAATTATTTTTAACTTATGAATAATTTTTAATAAATATTATAAAAATATTTAATAAATACGATTCCTTTAAAATTAACAAAAATAAAAACAATTATTTTTAACTTATGAATAAATTTTAAAATAAAATATAATATTATTGAATATATTAAATTTTAATAAATATTATAAAATATTTAATAAATATGATTCCTTTGAAATTAAAAAAAATAAAAAGAATTATTTTTAACTTATGAATAAATTTTAAAATATTTACAAATAAAAAATAATTATAAATCAAACAGACGATTTAAACATATATCTAATGGGTTGGTGGGTTGGATTCGAGTTGACTCGTTTACAATCGAGTTAAAAATATAAATCCAACCCAATTAATAAACCAATCAACTCAATCCCGTTTAATCAGGGGTGGGTTTGGGCGGTTTGCGGGTTGGTTCGAAAATTGCAAGCTCTAATGAAATGGCCAAATTTTCTTTAAAGATAAAAATAATAAGAAGAAATTTATAGCAGAAGAACCTCGACGCTGGAGCCGGATCCTCTGATAACTATCCTGCTATCGTTCCTGCTAACCTAACATGGTGTCGACGCGTGGCGGTGGGCCCCACGGAGGAGAAAGCTAACGGAGAGGACAAAGACCTGGATGGATGTTACTCCTAACGTTTGTCTTTCCTTCTTCCCCTTCAGTCTCGTTCCCATTTCAAAATAAAAATTTTGAAATCGCGCCAAAACAAGCAAAAAGACTCGATTCCCACCGAGCACGAGCCACCGATTCTCCAAGCACGCTTCCATGCCCTAATGGGAGTATCTCCGACTCAACTTCTTCGACCTCCGATTACCCTGAGCTCGTCTTCTTCCTCCTCTTTCTGCTCTGCAATCGAATCACATCCAACACATTACTGGTTTCTTATTCTCTTCAGAGTTACAAAGTTAAATCATCTTCAATCAGGTAGATACCTCTTACTTGTTCTTCTTATTTTTCATTTTCTTATTCCGATATGATTTTCTTGTTCATTCGAAGATCTAGGTTTTACATTCCACACATATCTTTCAATGCTGTTCCATTCTCTTTACCAGTAGAGATATTGCATCTCTCCTGAATTTTCATTTCCATCACATATATTTCCATTTTGTTTCTTTGTAATGGTTGATTGACATCGTTGAGATAAAGTCGAGTTTATGAATCGAATTTACAGAATCAAACAAGCTTCTCTTTGAATTCTGATTTAAAAACCTGATATCTATATGTAATTTGAGTAGCTGTGCATTCTTTGTTCAATTTTCGTGCATAACCTCACACCTAAGGTTCCACCCTTGCACAACTACCACCTCCCATCACCACCCACCACCACCACCAAGAAGGCTTGGTCCAAGGCATGCACACTTAGTGGCGTGCATGCCTTGCTCCACCCACCACCACGTACCACCACCACCAACAACTGTTGGTTCAAGGCATGCACACTTAGTGGTGTGCATGCCTTGCTCCACCTATCACCACCACAACCACCACCACCAACCCCCACCTCAACAGTGTTTGGTGGTTCCTTGCACAACCACCAGTGAATGCATTGCAAAGTTGGTTGTGCAAGGATGCACCACCCACTCTGTAGGGACGCACCATTTACTCTGTAAGGATGCACCTCCCACTCTATGCATGCCTTGTTACAATTTTGGTGCATCCCTTTATACCTAAGGCTCCACCCTTGCACAACCACCACCTCCCATCACCACCCACCACCACCACCCCCCACCCACAAACCAAACACACATAGTGGTGTGCATGCCTTGCTCCACCCACCA
Source organism: Pachysandra terminalis (assembly GCA_031762675.1). Taxonomy (NCBI): domain Eukaryota; kingdom Viridiplantae; phylum Streptophyta; class Magnoliopsida; order Buxales; family Buxaceae; genus Pachysandra; species Pachysandra terminalis. Next base: position 1,966 of record JAUPMG010297425.1, on the reverse strand, counting down.
CCACCACCACCACCATCCAACCACCTCCACCACCTCCCATCACCACAACCCACCACCATCACCACCACCAACAATTGTTGGTGCAAGGCACAACACTTAGTGGTGTGCATGCCTTTCTCCAGCCACCACCACCACCACCACCAGCCAACCACCACCACCACCACCACCATCGCACTACCACCACCAACCCCCACCACCAACAGTTTGTGGTGGCTCCTTGCACAACCACCAGTGAATGCACTGCAAAGTTGGTTGTGCAAGGATGCACCACCCACTCTGTAGGGACGCACCATTCACTCTGTAAGAATGCACCTCCCATTCTGTGCATGCCTTGTTACAATTTTGGTGCATCCCCTCACACCTAAGGCTCCACCCTTGCATAACCATCACCTCCACCACCTCCCATCACCACCCATTATGAACACCACCCATCACCACCACCCACCACAACCAACAAGGCATACACACTTAGTGGTGTGCATGCCTTGCTCCACCCACCACCACCACCACCACCACCAGCCAACCACCTCCACCACCACCACCACCTCCTATCACCACAACCCACCACCCACCACCAGCACCACCACCCACCACCACCAACAATTGTTTATACAAGGCACAACACTTAGTGGTGTACATGCCTTGTTCCATCCACCACCACCAGCTAACCACCACCACCACCAACCCCCACCACCAACAATTTGTGGCGGTTCCTTGCACAACCACCAGCGAATGCACTGCAAAATTGATTGTGCAAGGATGCACCACCCATTCTGTGCATGCCTTGTTACAATTTTTGTGCCTCCCCTCACACATAAGGCTCCATCCTTGCACAACCACTACCTCCACCAACTCCACCACCTCCCATCACCACCCACCACCACTACTACCCATCACCATCACCCACCGCCACCAACAAGGTATACACACTTAGTGGTGTGCATGCCTTGCTCCACCCACCATGACCACCACCATCACCAACCAACCACCACCACTGCCACCCATCACCACCACCACTACCACCCATCACCACCACTCACCACCACTAACAATAGTTGGTGTAATGATCTTTAAATTGAAATTTATTGCTAAGGTAGTCGTTTAACTTCTGAATCCCAAAGCTATTATTGCCAATGACAACTGTATCATCCATGTACAGTACACAATTAGAGCTTTGGTGTTGTTTTCATTGTACTTCACAACCATGTTATGGTCCACTTAACACTGATTATACCCTACTTCGATCATAGAACTGCTGAACCTTTCAAACCATGCTCTCACGGTTGTAGCAGCAACTACACAACTCGTATTAATTACTAAGTGTACGTGTCATTTGTACTTCATTCAAGTTTTTTTTTTATGTATTCATACCTACACAGCTGTAGCTTTGAATCAAAGTTTTTTTTAAGGCAAAAACAAAGCCATGTTCATGACTAGAAGCCGTGTAAGTTGATGAGAAGTTTTTGGCTAATTTTTGCTTGAAGTGTGGATGTAGTCTGCATTTGACAAAATAGACAAAGAATACATTCATTTACAAAAAAATCCCTGTACATTCATTTACGAAAAATCCCTGTACATTCATTTGAATTCATTTACAAACATGAGCTGATATTCCAGCTGATGTCAAAGAAGAAAAAAAAATCCCTGTACATTCATTTACTCACTATTGTTTCAAGTTTTAGAATTTCTGGTTCAAACACAGGCTTTTCAATTTTCAGATCTTCCGGATCCTCTTCAATGGAGGATGGGCGCTGGTATTTGTAGAGAGTTTTCCACTCTCAGTATGACAAGTGTCACTATGCCAAGCGTTTAGAGGGGGACCCTTGAGTGCTAAGAAAATCTTGAGTGACACGTGGTCCTGGATAATATCTTGAGGGACTCGTGTCTTTCAACACGGCTAAGTTACTTCCAGAGAAAAGAGACCAAATCATTTCAAACCATAAAAACTGCTCTGCAAAAGGTTGCT